>VZTQ01009332.1:0-12526 GCA_013400755.1 Pelecanoides urinatrix
TCTATGATTCTATGATTTTGTAAGATGATTTAACTGTAAAATGACAAATGCATGCATGTAAATTGTTATATTTAAAGTAAGGTTGCAGTGAAAGCTTTCCTGAGTGCTCACTCTAAATTACTTTTATTGGGTTTAAATGGAAAATAAATATCTTCACTTATGCCTACTCTTTTTACTTTTACTGTTACTTTTAATTTTTTTTTTAACAATTTGTAGCCATTGACAATATCCAATACCCAGTGGAAGAGAAACTGAGTCCAATTTTGCCTTCTTTGAATTGTTTAATGTTTTACTGAATTTAAGAAATCAATGCAAATTTTCTTTTTCTTTTTTTTTAATCTTCCTGTTATGGAAACTTTTCCCAACTGTGCTACTTTTAAAATTATACCATTAAACAAAAATTTTCTCTTCAGTTACATTACTCTTCATTTATATGGAAAGACCTGTACTGCTGAGACTGGCTCTAACAAATTTCTCCACAAAAGGAATCAACACTCTCCTTTCTGGCATAATTTAGCTGAGATATTGATTTCTCATTCGACTCCAGAAATTCCGAATAATGTTTAAATTCAAAGTCTCTTCATGGATTCTTTCCATTAATCTACTTATAGGCTGTGCAACTGAAAGTAGGGAATGGCAGTCCTGATTTTAATTTGTGGCTAAATAACTCTTTTGTTATTTTTTTTTTTTTAAATGGCAGTGACTTATCTGTTCCCAAATACGCCCTCTGCTGCAAAACCATTCTCACAACAGTCTAGATACAGTAGATCTACATTTAGAAATACCAAAGGATTTGGATTACTTTTTTTTTTTTAAAAAAGTTCTACCCCAGTAGTATTTTCCTCTGCTATTATCATAATTACAGGGAAGAAAACACTTTCTTTCTTTATTGTTTTTTACTTCTATTACATAAGTGTCTATTTGGTCTTCTGTTCCCATATGTTTTCATTTTCTGGTATTTTTATCTTTTGAAGCTTGAGAAAGATAATGTCCTTGAGACAATTAATAGTCTTTGTTCCTTTAACATCTGGTGTTAGATACTGCATCTCTTCTAGGCAGAGATGTCTGGGTTTCTTGTCTTAAGTGCAGGTAGGGGAAGCCCTCTAAACAGGACTGGTTTCATACAAAGCTTCTCTTTGCAAGGTATATGGACAGTGTGAGGGACAGGAAGAGTTGCTTCTTGCTCCAGATAACAAAATTAGTTCAGATGGTCAGGTTATCAGTTACAATGTCCCTTTGCACATGAGAGTTTGGTTCTTATTTTCAGCTGTGAATAAATGTCATGATGTCTCCAATTCTTATGTCATAGAAACAGTTATAGAATGTGCATACAGAATGTGAATTTTTACAAACCATCTTACTATAAAGGCTTTCATTTTTACTGTGAAAGGATGAAAAATAAAGACATCTCGAGACATATCATCACCTACTGAATATAGTCAGTGATGATATTTCAGTAAGAGCAGAACTAGGTCTTTAATACTCAGTACCAAAATGTTTACATAATGACCACCTTTATGAAACTGTTTGCCTCAAGTCAAAGATCTGCAGTTACCATTTTATGATTTATTCTTGAATCTTTTATAGCCAGATCATAATTTCATAAACCCATGCATAACATAATATTCTATTTCTAAAATAGAGTTTCAAGAAACCCAATTCACCATTCTTTCCTGGTTCCTAAGATGCACAGAAATGACATGTTGAATACATTCTAACTGAGAAAAACTTTTGAAGGAATATTATTTTTTGTATAGTCTGTCAGTCCCCAGAGTGTTGTTAAGATATTTGGTCCGAGATAAATAATCTCTATTACATTTTCTAGCGTGCTTAAATTTCAAAGTAGAAAATCCCCATGTTCCCTTGATTACCTTCAGAAAATCAAGAACTCTTAGTCAAAATGACTGTGTGCTTCAAATAAAAGAATTAAAGCATCTGGCATCTGCTTTCTGAAGCAGGCACGTTAACATGGATAAGCTAAGTAGTCATCCCAATGATGGGCTCTTGCTCCTCCAAGTGTTCTTTCACAGGTGTAAGTGAGCCTCTTCCTTTTGTTAAGTGCTTATACCTGTTCTCTGCTTTTGACAATACCCCAGCTGTGCTCATGAAATGGCAGGGACACAAAGGGAGCTGTCCATGCATATCGCTACTGAATTGCTTTATGCTGAAAAAGTAGTAATTGTAGTTATTAGGAGGCTGCTGTGGAACAGCACTATTTCTTGGAAGCTGTAGATTGCAGAAAGAGAGATACTGACTAAAATGTAAATTTGTTCTTGTGAAAAGACATAGAGTACTTTTTAAACTGTGTTTTAAGAGAGAAGATTTTTAATCAAGCAAACAGCTCAATAAGCAAAAAACAAGCATTTTGTAATGGAGGTTCAGACAATGGTGCTCGTATTTTGTAGCTTTCCTTGTCTTTGCTTCAACTTTCACCTGAATAAAAATAAATAAATAAATAAATAAATAAATATTTTAAATTATTCCATCAATTATACAATAATATAAAATACATGACATTTTATTTTCTCAGAATTACAGAGAGTTTGGAATTCTGCAGAAAAAGTGGGTGAGAAAAACATAGTTAACATTTTGAAACCATTTGAGAGTAGTGAAGAATATGTTTCTTCTCTCTTTGGGTGTCACTAAGCAACACCTTCAGAATAAAAGAACAGTTGTTATCTGAATTGCTAACAATCAAGCAGACTTGTTCAGGATATTTTATGATTATTCTTAGACATTGCTGCACTTACTTACATTCTCTTGCTTAAATTAGCTTGTTAGGTTTGCACCTCCACCTATGTAACCGGCAATAGGACGAGGGGAAATGGCCTCAAGTTGCGCCAAGGGAGGTTTAGGCTGGATGTTAGGAAAAAATTCTTTACTGAAAGAGTGGTCAGGCCTTGGAACAGGCTGCCCAGGGAAGTGGTGGAATCACCATCCCTGGAGGTATTTAAAAGACGTATAGATGAGGTGCTCAGGGACATGGTTTAGTGGGCATAGGGGGTGTTGGGTTGACGGTTGGACTCGATGACCTTAGAGGTCTTTTCCAACCTTAGTGATTCTATGATTCTATGTATTTATATACCTATGTTTACATATGCTATTGTGAATAATAGATATTAAAAAAAAAAAAAAGGAATTTTAAAAAGGAAAGATTTTTTTCTTACTTGACTACTTCTGAAAATATAAACTTGCAAATGAACAAGTGGAAAACTCCCTTTTCTTCCTCTATGTCCTTTCTGTTAAATTTTCAGGTGTCTTTCATGCCTACTTTTGAAAGAAAATCTACCAGTAAGCAAGGTACAGATCCATGGACATTTTCCAAAACTTTACTTCATTTAATGAAGACAACAAATGAGGGAAACTTGTGAGATGTTTTAAACTGGCAGAGCCTTGAATATTGAAAGAACTGTGTCCAAAATGAGACAAAATGCTTTCATATGAATTGTACTCAAACTAGTTTGCAAGTGTTCTGCCTTTCCCAGTCACAACTGCTCTTCTACCATCTATGGTCTCATCAGAAAACGCATTAGGTAGTCCTTGTTGCCGAATCATGTAATAAGTGAGGAGACTGGAGAAAGATCTTCTATTTTTCCAAACTATATTTCCCTATACCCACCCTGTAAGACTTCTACAAGCCCTAAGGGAAGATAATTAGCTAGTTCCTCCCATCCCCGAACCTATGATAGTTACTATACATGATGAGTGCCTCATCATGAATCTAAAGAGTTATCTTTTACCTGGCCTAATAACCTTTAACTGGATTCATAGGAGTACACGAAAGGATCTAAACATTTGCCATGCAGCCGCTTAATTCAGATCCTCAAAGCCCCTACACAGTTTCCATTTAGCCTTGGAAATATGTGGCAGCTGAAGTTTCCCCTATGATATTTAACTGCTGTGTTTCTGCGCATGGCCAGGGGCGTACCTGTTAGGCAGTGTTGATCAGTTCAGCACCTACAGCTTTCTTTTAACATGCAGCTGTCTTACTCGCAAGACCCCATCCTATAGACACAGTAATGACATGCTTCTCAGAATAATCTCTGCACCAAATGTAGCTGGCAGGCATGGTACCCTTCTTCTGCAGCTCAGGAACTCACTAATTCCATGTTAGTTCTCTGTGTAACTGGAGAGCAGGATGAAGATTGGTGTTTTACATGGGATAACTCAATATGCACTTTGCCAGAACAAATGAGCCATAGCTTTCAGTGAGGAAGAAGAGTGATATGGTGGATTCTGACCCCTGATTCAATGAATAGTGGGAATAAACCAGTAAAATGTAACTCTCGTACAAAGAGGTGAACATGTCTGAGTTTAAGGATCATACATAAGATAACATTTATATATACATATATATATTTCTTCATAGAAGTTCCTCTGTGACCTGGTTGAAGAGAAAGATACAGAAAACAGTACAAAATCTGATAACCTGTAACAGTTTTACATTGAGGCTATCTAGGAAAACAAAGAACTAGGATGAAATTCAAGGCTCAGCACAAATTCAGATACTATGTTTAAAGCACTCATCATTACAATTAAAAGAAGAACAGGTGAAAAATATAAAACTATAGAGTATTTTGCTTATGTTTAACTAATTCTGAAATGTCATTGAATTAATATCTTCACAATATTTTTTCTGTGCTGAAGGAATTTCTCATTTTATTGTTATGTGGGTTGGGTTTTTTTGTTGTGGTTTTTTTTTGTTTTTTGTTTTTTTTTTTTCACTTGATCAAGTCTTTAAGAAAGACATGTTTTATTAGGGAAGAAGTAGAAAGGCAAAATGCCCTGCTGCAGATTTCCCATGTAACCTTGGCTTACTATTGGATTTGTACCTCCATTTCCTACTCATACTATAGGGTAAAGAGGGGGAATGGACTTATTTTTTTCCTGAAGATGTAGGGTGAGAATTAATCTGTTAAAATGTGTGATGATATCTTGAGAAGAGAAACAATCATACATTATTATGGCAACCCTGAAAAAGATAGTATACAGACATAACAGAGCAATAAAACACTGTTTTTTTTTCTAGCTGCAAGAAGGCTCAGGTCCCAGATGTTGAAAATTATTGATCAACACAGTGTTATTACAATTAAATCTCATTCAACGCAATTGAAAAGGAAAAAAAAGCAACAAACAAACCTCAAAAACATAAGCATTGGTGATTATTTCAGTCATTTGGCATTAAAAAGTCACTGATGAAACACTTTTTCTAATATAACTTAAAAATAGAAAAGCAGAAAGAAAAAGAAAAAAAAAAAGGAAAACTTAGACTACCAACAATTCACTCAGAGTTATTTAGTTATTCTGAAAAATGAATTTATTACATAATTTGTTGTCTGTTATCTCTAACACAGAAATACGCACAATGGCGGGTGCTGGAACTTCCAATATTCAAAATCGTGCTGAGATATTAGAACTTTAGAGATCTGAAAGTAAAGAGGAAATACACTAAAATAATTGTCTTCATCTTTTTGTTGAAATGCTGTTGAATGTGAGATTATTAATAACAGTTATTTAAAGTTAGTATCTTCTAACAATCCAAATTTACATTCATATCAGAATTATTAATTTTGTTTAAAGTAGGGAAATCTCCACATACATAGGGCTTTGTTTCCACTGTCTTTCATACTGAACCTGTGTGCTGCCAGATGAATCACAAATACACAGTTGATCTTCATCTGACATCAGAACATAATCACCTTTTTGTTCAACCAGCACAGCGTACTATCCCTTGCAGATATAATGTCTACGTACTGTTATGTTTACTGTGGGAAGACAAAAAAAATTACACTGGATCTAGCCTGGCCTAAAAACAGGTTGTCCAAAATGAATCAACTTTTTGTTTTCTTAACACAGATGTAAAACTTCTCAGTGAATGGTTTCTATTATGTGGTAAAGTCATTTTAGTCTGCTGTATCTGTTATATCACAATTTTGAATCATGACCTCCATATGATCCAGTGGGGCAACTTCTGTAAATACTGTCTCTGATGAATAACTTTGTGCAACAAGGCATCATTTTAGTTTATTTACAAAATATTCACATTTACAGGGCACTGAGGGCACTAAAAGACCTCGCTGACCTTGAGTGGCCTCACGTGGGAACCCCACCTACAGCGTGCCCATGGGCCCAGGAGCACCGGTCACACCCCATACTAAGCTATATTGTAGGTGCACCTGCCTTCTGACTCCTTTTTTTCCCAACTGGACCTCGATGGGCTCACCTAGACCCAGCCATGTTGGCTCTCCTTGCCATGCTGGGGGTTTCAGATGGACCCTGTTACCAGCCCCTGGCTTTGCCTCTTGTGCTCAGACCCTGCAGGGCTTTGTCCTGTTGGTGGGGGCACTGCCCATGCTGGTATCACGCTTGGCTTCTATCTCACCTTCCTTTAGCAAGCAGTCAGCCCTCACTGCTCCCTGACACAAATACATTGTTTAGTCCAATGATTATTGTTAAGGAATCATTCAGTCTGTCTAAAAACCTTTTTTCAGGTTTTAGGTGACAGAGTTTGGTAAGGGAGGCAGTTTTTTTTACAACACTGCTTTTCTGCAGATCTTGTGAAGATCATCAGGTTATTGGATCTGGTCTAGAGGCAATGACACTATGTTCTTTTTCATTTTAAAAAATGTCAAGTTAAAGCTTGCTCCATCTTGCTCTGTATGAGCAAGGTTTTTTTATTTGCTCATTTTTGTTTCTCAGTACAAAATCCTTCCTTAATTTTGACTGCCATGGGCAGAGAAGAGCAAGTTTTGACTGTCTTGAACAGAAAAATGACAAAATGAATCTCTGAACCAGAATACTTTCTAGCGACCCAAAGAGTTTAAAACATTCTCCTAGAAAATAATGAACTTCTAATCTAACCAGGGAAAAAATAACCTTGAGAGAGTATATAGAAAACTGGAATATATAGAGACTTACAAATATACACATGCATACACATTTCACCTTACAGTACCAATGAATTTAAAGAAATTAAATATTTTTTAACCATTAAAAATGTCAATTTTCTTGTGTGTAAAGATAGTCTTTATTATAGATGTTGATAGCTAGTGCAAATGTCTCACATGCTTCTACCTCATTATAATATTTCTTATTTAAGGGCATGGGAAAGTAAGAAGCTAAATCAAATAGGCTTAATAATTTGCATCATCCTAGTACACTATCTCAAAGTATGCTGTTGAATATTAATGAATGTCATTCTCCTGAGACAAAGTTTAGATCCGTGTAATTTTTATGAGTTCATGTATATTCTCATATGCTCATAAATACCCATGTGTATCCTATTAAAAAAAAAACAAACAACCAAACTACAAAAACCCAAACCAACAGTCTAATTGCTTCCATCCTCCCATTTATGTCCATTTATGTAATGTATTGGGTCTAATCCTGATCTCACTATGTAAAAGATTTGATTATAATTCTGTCATACGGCTTTAGTTCCAGTTACCTAAGTAAGTTAGAAGGAAGTTGACGAATTCATATCTTCCCATATTCTAGACTATTTCTGTATTGAACAATATAAAATGGTACTTGAATTTGCATTATTATTGCTCTGATAATGTGGCAATAATATTTGGGCATAGACATGCTGAGGTTCTTTGCAATTCATTGTCAAAATCAAACGCCAAAGAGCAAAACTCTCTGAAGGAAAAGCTGAGGTCACAGCTTTGCAACTAGGAGTTATTACAGATTTAGCTTAGTTGGGTCTACCTTGATCTAACCAAGAAAGGCCCTGGTTAAAAAGGACATTCTGCAAAATATTTTGCGCTCTTTAACATCCTTAGAGGTAGTACATAAGATTAGCTACTTTCATTTTCATAAATATTAACGTAATCTTGAGTCATCTTTCCAGTTTCTTCCAGATTTAAGATGAATATTTGGGCAGAAGAATCAAAGCTGAATGCTAGTGTTATCGTTTAGAATTTTTATATCTGATCTAGGACATTTGAAAGGAACAAAACCAGAAGACTGGAAATGAACTCATAAATATTTGAATCCAATCCATTGTTACTGAAAGCAACCAAATTATACATTCTCTCTAGAGATTTTCTGGTTTGATTGATTCCAAATGGCTTTGAATGACAAAGACCATGTACACAATGCAATGTAAAAGATAGAATCGAAAACATAAAATGTGATAAAACATTTTTTCAAGTACTAGATAAATCAAAGAATAGCTTTAAGAATATACTAAAATGAACTATACAGAAGCAGCAGACATTGAAATAAGGTTTGATTTTTCTTTGATAAATCAAACGTTATATACTACTTTCCTTTTCTACATTCACTTTGTACTAACTTATCTCACTGCTGAAGATGATAATAGAAACATTCAATACAGTGTTAACTATAGTAAACTTGTTTTCACGGTTATCTATATTTAGGTAGCTTGATGTACTTTAATCCAGAAGCCATATAAAATGCATATACACTATTTTTTTCTTTGACTCAGTCCTAGACTGAACTTTTTAGCTCAATAAAACTGAAAAGCAGCTCTGCTAACTTGAAAATCCAATTGCTAACTTATTTCAGTTATTTTACTTCATTAAAAGTATAAGATAGGTAAAAGAGGGATACTTACCAGAGGATAATATTTTAGCAGAAATATATATATATATATTTTTTCAGTCACATGGGGAAAGTGTTATAGAATATGTAGAAAGTGTGTATGAATAATGCTAGAGGGAATGTAAACATGGTAAGTAATGCTTGTAAAAGATTACAAAGAAAAGAAAATAAAAAGAAATGGTATAGCTGAGAGGCTGTAGAAGTGATGAACTTCTCACTTCCACATCTAGAACCGACTACAAAACGAGATCAAACTGGTTTAGTCAAGCACAGGATATAAATATTAAGTTAAGGTCAATTCTAATCTGCTTAAAAACAGGTAACAAATTAACTAAATCTACTTAACTTATTTGTAGTAATGCAGCTTTGTTTTGGAGATAACAAAAGAAGTGCTTTTCCCTGGAGTGGTGGTGTTCTGGCATTCTTCTGAACTTGTGTTCATGCTATTTGCAAGTATAAAAAGATTATCACTTCTTCACAAAATCTGAAGCTAGGATGAATTTTAGTTCTAATACTGGCCACTTATTTCATATTTAGTTAACTATTTAATGAAGTGTTAACATATTAAACCTCAGAATTTCATTACGAAAGTTATTTCTTCTGTCCCTTTTAATTTTTTTTTTTTTTTCATTTTCCATCTGATATCCAGTATCTGCCGTATTTTCTGATCCATATTTTCAGTCAAGTTCTTTAAAAGTAATTTGGATACTTGTTTTTTTAACTCCTTTTTTTCTTCTCAGCAACTCATTCATTGAACTCTTCTGGTTCTCAGCCAGTTCTGGAGAGCAATGGTTTCCTTCATTCCCACACACATAAGGAAGAAAGAAAAAAATGTAGGATTGCAAAGACAAAATGGGAATGACTCATCTTATGTAGTTTTGTTTACTGACACAAAAAGACCAGCACAAGTGTTATTGGTAAAATTATATTCATGTTTCTTTTTAATTATCTTAAAAATATTGATAGACTTAGCAGTGGCAGCTTTGTTTTTTCTCTACATACTAAACAATCTCAGGTGAAATCATTTTTGTATGAAAGCTAGTATAATGAGGATGAACAATTTATGTGATAGTCATCTGTTTCTTGTTTTTCAATACTTGCTGAATGAAACTCAGGCGTTTGAAAGATTTAGCAGTTATTTTCTGATAATTTCTTCTATGTTGTTAGACAAAAAAGAGGGAAACTCACAGAATAGTAGCATGGCTACTGTAATTTTATGTGCACTTGGTCAGATTGTAATGTTTTGAAGAGGAGAAGGAGGAAACAATCTGCCTAACTACCTTCTTGGGGATATTTTAATGAATGAAATTAGACATAAGTGAAATAGTACAGTTTTATGCCACCTTCCACTTATCACCATAATCATACTACTGCATAAAGACATAGAGGCCTGACATATTTTCCAAATAATATCTTACTGCAGCCATGCAGCCCCAGAAGATTCATTGTGACTCAGTTTTATCACATAAAGTAGAAAATGCAAGAGAATAATAAGAATGTTTTTTTTAATCTAGTACCACAACAAGAATTCTTGTATTTTAGGGGGTAAGGAAAGCAAGTGAGACAATTCTCTGGCACACACACCAGAAATAACAGACTTGTTTTGCAAAATGAGCTTCCTGTTGCAAAACAATTCCTTATTTCTTGTTCTTTTCAGTCCTGGCAATTGACCTAAAAGAGTGTATAAGGTTTACATTTCAGTGGTATCTACTGGAGGTCATACCATTCAGCTTCAATCTGCAGACTGTGAATACCCCTTCTAGTATGACTGTTTTCTTGATTTTCAACATTAGGAACATTAGTATTAGGAACACAAGTACTATGAAATCCAGTAGAAGCCCTAGAGCCAAGGTTGAATATAGTGACTGGAAAATACAGAAGCAAAAAATAGTTATGTATGCTAAAGGCAACTATACTGTTGTCTTTTTCTATTCTATGCCCATTGGGCACAGTAGAATTTTAGAGGAAAATATGGTCTCAGAATCAGGGTTCAGACACCTCCCCCCCCCAATATCTTTTTCTTCCTTTTTCTTGCCATAACATCTCCATGAATGAAAAAAAAAACCTCTATTGTCAGTTTTCCTAAAGCCATTTCAATTTCATACTTCAGTTTGATCTTCCTTTTCTGTATTCTTCTGGTGCCCTTCAACTGTATTACCAGAATTTGATGCATTAACAATTATCAGTGTGAAAATCTAGCATTGAATATCTGCTATAGAGAAGATAAAAAGATATTGTCATACAAAATACCTCCACATTGTTCATGTCCAAGGTAGGATTTGAAATATAATTTATTCATTAACATTTGAACTAAAGGGATAATTCAGCTACCTATAAAGACATTTGACAGAAAATCAATCTTTTCTGTTCAGAAAAAGATAGTTCAAGTGCATCTTGTAGAATAAAGAAAAACTCTAATAACTGAATATTATTCAGACCACTTTAGAAGTAAAATATTTATGTATTTTTGTTTTTCTTCTTTCCCGGTCTACTTGAAGAACTCAGAATCTCAAAGCAGAAAAGTAACAGCAAGACAAAGGTTAGGTAACAGCCAAGTAAGCACATTTTAAGCAAAATCTTTTTTATATGGATTACAGAAAAAACATGAAAGGTTAACAGTTCAGTATTACCTGAAGCATATTTTAACAGATTGTCAAGAGCTCATAAGAGAACACAAGTAAAGGTGTTTTTGTTCACATATAATAGAATATACACTTATCTCTTCAAGCACAGATTTATAGCAAAGAAGCCCTCAGGACCGGACTGTATTAAACTTATCTTCTTCAATTGTTTTCTCTTTTCTTTTCTCACCCAAGAGTGTAATAAAGATTATAATAAGATACATAATAGGTAAAATAAGGATGATAATAACAAATATAATAAGATAGAAATTTTACAACTTGGAACTACAAACTCATTATGTTCAGAAACAAAGTAATTGGATCACAGTGGATCACACCACTGAACAGTCCTTCATTCTGGAATAGATTATATTTGTAGACTTACACCAATAGACTTTAATTTTAAGAATCTTAAATTAAATATAATGTTTGCTGATGAATATAAGAAAACCCCCAACCACTTATTTAATATATATACATTTATATGTTTACATTTTCAAAAAAATGTTCTTCATTTGATCATTTTGGGAAAACATATCCATTTTTATACAAAACCATCAACTGGACATCAGCCCATATATTTAGACTTTTGAGAAGATCATTTTTTCAAAAGGAAGCCCTTCAAATCATTATCTTCACTGTCTTATATATTAACGTGTGCCATTTTGATATGTGTTAACTTCTCATATTTTATCCATGTTGGAGTCTAATACTCTGACTAGGTTCTTTTAGTTATTCCCCGCAAGGAGGGTTTAATGTTTAATATCCAATTCACTTATTTGAAGACATTCAATGTCACTTGGGCAATATACTGAAATCACAACACTGCACGATATAGCAATTGCCATATACAGTTGGATCACAATACAAATGTGATTCTCATTACTGATCTCTGTATGCTCACTGTGACAATGCTGGGTGTCCCCAGTCATCAGGAAGGAATCATAGAATAACAGAATCATAAACTAATTTGGATTGGAGGGGACCTTTAAAGGTCATCTCGTCCAAACCCCCCTGCTGTGGGCAGGGACATCTTCAACTAGATCAAGTTGCTCAGAGCCCCGTCCAACCTGACCTTGAATGTTTCCAGGGATGGGGCATCTACCACCTCTCTGGGCAACCTGTGCCAGTGTTTCACCACCCTCATCCTAAAAAATTTCTTCCTTATACCTAGTCTGAATCTCCCCTCTTTTAGTTTAAAACCATTCCCCCTTGTCTTGTCGCAACAGGCCTTATTAAAAAGTCTGTCCCCATCTTTCTTATAAGCCCCCTTCAACTATTGAAAAGTTGCATAAGGTCTCCCTGAAGCCTTCTTTTCTCCAGGCTGAATAACCCCA
>VZTQ01009332.1:13841-47010 GCA_013400755.1 Pelecanoides urinatrix
TAGATATTCCCCGCAAGGAGGGTTTAATGTTTAATATCCAATTCACTTATTTGAAGACATTCAATGTCACTTGGGCAATATACTGAAATCACAACACTGCACGATATAGCAATTGCCATATACAGTTGGATCACAATACAAATGTGATTCTCATTACTGATCTCTGTATGCTCACTGTGACAATGCTGGGTGTCCCCAGTCATCAGGAAGGAATCATAGAATAACAGAATCATAAACTAATTTGGATTGGAGGGGACCTTTAAAGGTCATCTCGTCCAAACCCCCCTGCTGTGGGCAGGGACATCTTCAACTAGATCAAGTTGCTCAGAGCCCCGTCCAACCTGACCTTGAATGTTTCCAGGGATGGGGCATCTACCACCTCTCTGGGCAACCTGTGCCAGTGTTTCACCACCCTCATCCTAAAAAATTTCTTCCTTATACCTAGTCTGAATCTCCCCTCTTTTAGTTTAAAACCATTCCCCCTTGTCTTGTCGCAACAGGCCTTATTAAAAAGTCTGTCCCCATCTTTCTTATAAGCCCCCTTCAACTATTGAAAAGTTGCATAAGGTCTCCCTGAAGCCTTCTTTTCTCCAGGCTGAATAACCCCATCTCTCTCAGCCTTTCTTCATAGGAGAAGGGTTCCACCCCCCTGATCATTTTTGTGGACCTCCTCTGGACTCAGTCTAACAGGTCCATGTCTTTCCTGTGCTGAGGGCTCCAGAGCTGGATGCAGTACTCCAGGTGGGGTCTCATGAGAGCAGAGGAGAGGGGCAGAATCACCTCCCTCGACCTGCTGGCCACGCTTCTTTTGATGCAGCCCAGAATACCGTTGGCTTTCTGGGTTGGGAGTGTACATTGTTGGCTCATGTCCACCTTTTTGTCAGCCAGTACCCCCAAGTCCTTCTCAGCAGGGCTGCTCTCAATCCCTTCATCCCCCAGCCTGTATTGATACCAGAGGTTACCCCAACCAATGTGTAAGACCTTGCACTTGGCCCTGTTGAACCTCATGAGGGGTGTTGGACTAGATGATCTTTAAAGGCCCCTTCCAACTCAAACAATTCTATGATTCTATGATTTTATATGTCAATCTTAGGATAAATCCTACCCTTTAAAGCTTTATTTCTTTCCATGCAATACACTGGAAACCAAAGTGACTAGCTCAGCTAAAGAGATACACATTAGATTAGATATCTTCCATCTGTGATGTTACAAAGTCATTAGATGCCTCCGTTTTTTGGATGTTTCATTGGAGCTTTCAGGTTTTGCCTTTATGTGTTAAAAAGGGCCTTAAAGCATATACATATATGCACAACTTAAATGATTGTGTTTTTTTAAATTTAAGGATCCAACATGTACAGTGTCATCTAATTAATTTCACAAAAGACACAATTAGATTAAAATAACTCTGCTCTGAAGTTTTCTGTCCTTTGATTTTCTTGAAAATATACATTCAACCTTTCCCCACACACAAAGTCAAACACTCACTACCCTTAATTGTGTGCTATGAAACCCTAATGTAGATAAGAAGAAATATCATACTTACATTATATGACTAAGATTTTATTTTACTGGGGAGAGAAACAGGAAAAAAATCATCCTTCTATTCAAAAAGAGAGAAATTATTTGGCTAATGCTTTGTAAACAATTGCAAATTCACATAAATAAAAAGGCTGACAAATTTCACCAAAGTGGCAAATGCAGGGAAAAGTTGAGTATAATGAAGCCATAGCTTCCAAACCACTATAAAGCATCACTTGCTAAAATTTCTTCAATTTTGAAATTTGAGTGCATCTTTTCTTTGACTTTTCAAGAGCTATTGTGGAATGCAAGTGATCTAGGCAAGGCATCAATGTACTACATCACATCAGTGTATTAGCCACAGGGTATGTGTCACTGACAACACTGGCAGTCTCAGTACAGAGTCTTTGTGTTCAAAGGGTGGGCAGAAAGACTACTGCAAGGCATAAAGCTATTAATATGATATTATTTCCATAAGCTTGTCTTCAAATGTATGCAGTCATTATTATATAATTTCCTTGAA
The DNA here is from genome assembly GCA_013400755.1 of Pelecanoides urinatrix. Classification (NCBI taxonomy): domain Eukaryota; kingdom Metazoa; phylum Chordata; class Aves; order Procellariiformes; family Procellariidae; genus Pelecanoides; species Pelecanoides urinatrix. Next base: position 15,883 of record VZTQ01009332.1, read on the forward strand.
TAATGCTTTACGTAAGAAAGATTTGGTAATAATATGATAGTTTTATCCAGGAGCCTACAATGACAGAACATGGTGTATATTTGTTCCTGAATTTCTCACGGAGTATGATGAATAGCAGCAATTGTAGGAAAGAACAATATTAGTTTTACAGTTATTGTTATTATCTTAAAGTACTAAGAATAAAATCCCATATTTCACTAGATAGTCCAATCACCGCCAAAATATGTGACAGAGGAACATTTTATAATCTCTGTTTTTCACACTGACTGCACAACTAGAAATTGGCAGAGCCAAGTCATTTATATCTCCTTATTACCAGCTTGCAGAAGGCTTTGAGAATATGGGGCTAGTGATGGATATTTTTATAGCAGATATTGTTTTATTCTCTTTTACTGTAGTAAGTATACTTCAGATTAGTTCCACTGTTTATTAAAGTAGCAGAAAAAGATTAGCAATAGGAGAACAAGACACACAACTTGCTTATTCTCATTTTGTGGAAGAAACCACATTTGTATAGAAATGGAGACTATTTAGGCAGAATCAGAGCTCTTTCATTTATAACTTTAGATCTTATTGTGCTGTGTAATTCATTTAAACTGATGCAAAATTTACCTAAATATTGGACAATTATTTAAATAGATATTTCTATTGCAAATTAGATTTCCACTAAGTATATTACACAAATATTTCTCTCAAAGGGTAAAATGTACCTAAATGAAGAAAGCCCAACTAAATTAGTGGATCAAGTGAGACTAAAATACTGTGAAAATACTTTTGATAGTTCTTCCAACAGGGGAACTACATTCAAAATGAACAGATTTAACTGAATGGAAACCAGAATATTTGATACATTTGTACACTTCTGTGCTGTTTTTCAGGGTAATTGAACCATAATACTGATATTCAACTGATACTTCACTTCTAGATTAAAAGTTCAAAATAACCCCTCTACTTACAGACATGTTCTTATGTGCAGAGGTTGCTACGTCCAAATTCAGCCTAAATCACTCTCTGTAGCACCTCTGGCAGCATAGGAGCAGCCAATAGCATACAGTAGTCCCAGGGCCAGCTTATTTTGGCACTTAAGATTTTGGGGAAAAAAAAAGAAATTTCACTGGTTTGCATTGCCACATATTCATCAGCTCTGAAAATGAACATGGATTTTATGAATATGCGCCCTTGCAGCAAAGAAGGTCAGTAGCCTTCTGGGCTGCATTAGGAGGGGTGCTGTCAGCAGCTCAACGGAAGTGATCCTTCCCCTCTACTCTGACCTGGTGAGACACATCTGGAGTTCTGGGTCTAATCCTGGACTCCCCATATAAGGGAGACATGGACATCCTGGAGCAAGTCCAGCAAAGGGCCATGAAGATGAACAAGGGTTTGGAGTATCTCTCCTACGAGGAAAGGCTGAGAGCTGGGACTGTTCAGCCTGGAGTACAGAAGGCTCAGGGAGGATATAATCAATCTATATAAACACCTGATGGGAGGTGGTAAAGAAGATGGTGCCTGATGCTCCAGCATAGTGCTTACGGAGAAGAAAAGTGGCAATGGACCCAATCTAAAATACAGGAAATTCCACTTAACCGTAACAAAACCCATTTGTTACTCTGATCGTGGTCAAACACTAGTCTCAGTCCTTGGAAACCTGACTGGACATCATCCTGGGTGATCTGTTCTAGCTGACCCTGCTTTGAGCAGGGCAGTTGGACTACATGATCTCCAGAGACCCCTTCCAAAAGCAACTATTATGTGTGATTCTGTGATTGCTGTTGTTGTATTGACTTTAGCAGTGCCAATATAAGGGGGCTAAAACCTATATGGCATGAGGGCCTATCTGCAGCATCTATTTGTAGTATTTCTGTTTGATCTTAAAACACTTCAAGCTGTCAACCTTTCCACTAGAACTTTCAATTTACAGTGTGCCAATAAGATCATCTAAGATAAAAATGAGAATTAGATAACCTACTCTGCTGACAGTCAAAGGGAGTGAGGTGCCAAACAAAGCTTTCTGTCCTTAAAAAATTATTAAATGAATAATTGTCTACCAAATTATCTTCCTGAAAGTGAAAGCAATAGCTCAAAAGAAAAAAAAAATTGAATGTGTTCATTTTAACGGTGTTGTATATTCACAGATAGAATGCTAAGTTTTAAGAGATTCCTCCAAGTCCCCAGTTCTGTTTCTATATATATTTGAACAAATTAGAGTACTTGGAACATATACTCAATACTGCCTCAGAAAATTCAAGTTAATGCTATGAGAATGTTATAGTTGGAAAGGTCTATAGTTGCTCTCAGATTATTCGTCATCCATCTGATTTTAGCAGATTGTACGTGGAGAATGTAAATCCAGCGTGTACTGCTTACCTCATTCATGTTGGCTAGCATTTGTTTACACACAGCCTAAACTACACACTTGGTAGCAAGATGGAAAGGGTCTTTTCACATTTTTGTGAAAATATTTCTGTAACTGAAATTCATGCATTTGAGATAAAAATGAAGAGTCATAATAAATGTTTGGTTTCTTCTGCAAAACCCATATTATGTGTAATAACTATTCTAAAAATAAGCAGTTTCAGTCATGTTATTTTCTGATTTTGTTATTACATTGATTATAGTGGTGTCCTTTGTGTGGACTGCATGTTTTTTCCACCCCCTTGATAAAAATGGCTGGGTGGAAACCTAGAAACAAGACATGCTGCAGTGTCTAGAAATGTTATGGATTTACAGAAGGGAAGAAGTTCTTCAGAGAAAAGTAACCTCTCCATTTCCCTGTCAGGTGCAAGACTCTCTTTGTGGATTGTAAAGCAGTCATGAACTCACAGTTACATTCCCCTACACCTACCACCTCCCTACTGACAGCACATCTTGGTCAAGCCTTGCTAAAAGATTGATTTTTTAAAAATAGAATCATAGAATCATAGAATCATAGAATCATAGAAACATTAAGGTTNACTTATTGTGCAGTAAAAGAGATTCACAAGGTAATCTCCTCTTCTGTAAAGTGGCATTTAAACAAAATATAAAAGTTTCTTTAAATAGTTTTGCTATCTGTATCATTAGACAGTGGCTTCTGTCTTTTCTGAAGGTTATTCAAAAAGCAAATATGAAAACATTGCTTTTTGCTATCTGTATCATTAGACAGTGGCTTCTGTCTTTTCTGAAGGTTATTCAAAAAGCCAATGTGAAAACATTGCATCAACTTTTTTCTTTTTGTTTTCTCCCTGTCTGTTTTTTTTTTTCTGCACCTCGTACCTTACATATAATAAAACTCACAAAATTTTGGTAGCGCTAGCCCTGTTATAACTGCTTTCTTGTTGTAATTCCATTTTGAAGACATGCACATTCTTTCTACAGCACACCTTAACAGCAAATACATTTCTTGTATTTTTACTTGGTGTAATCAGTTAAACTTGTCAGTTTACCCACTTCCATTTCTTATCTGTATCTTATGATAAATTGCACTATAAATCGATGTCACAAGCCATTTAGTGAACTTAGATAACATTAGATCCTATTTTTGTTTACTCGTTTTCTTGTGTGGCTAATATATTATCATTAAAAGTTTCAAAATATGAGTTAAGAAGAGTTTAAAACAATAGAGTTGGCTCTTTTCTTTGTTTTGAGGGTTTTTTTAAACTTATATTTTCATACCTGATCCCTAAAGAACACTGTTCAGAATCATTAACAGCAAATATGTGTTTACAGCTAGTTTAAATCAATTGCTAATTAACTCCACAAGGCAGAAATGGATTTCTGTTTAGCACTGAGTTTGCGCTTTTCCTTTATTCTTGACATTCACAGGTGTGAGGTTCAAACTACATTAGCATCTGCTCTGTAACTGACTGATCCAAACCCCATTGAAAGCAACATGAATTTAGTGGGAAAATTTGATGGAAAATTCTTCACAAAAATCCTACAACCTTAGAAAAATTTAGGCTAGAGAGGAGTACTGGAAATCTGATCTGACACTGACACTCAAATTAGGGTCAACTTTGAGGGTAGATCAGGTTGCCAAGGGTCCAGTCACATTTTAGTACCTCTGCAATCCCTTTGGTGCACCTTTTCCAGCGCTTCACCACCCTCATTGATTTTTTCCCTACTTTTTATCTGGTTGGAGTATCCCTTCCTGCAAGTTGTGTCCAATGTCTCTTCTTCCATTGCAGAATACAACCAAGAGTCTCTAGTTTTCTCTAAAACTACACCACAGGTAAGTGAAGAGAGCAGAGTCTGCCTTTGCCTTCTTCAGGATGAACAAACTCAGGTCTCCCAACCCTCCTTGTATATTGCATAACATATATAATACTATAGCCATAAAAATTAATATATATATCACAGTTTTTTTCTGGTTCTAATAATTAAAAACAAGATCAACACAAAACAATCCATTGTTGATTAGTTTATTATTACTCAGCTTAAATGTAGTTGTTATTAGGGCAGCATAATGATTCCTATTAGAAGTTGATAGCTGATTACTGTGCACAATCTTGCTATCTTTTTTTATGCAAAGCCCTCATTACTTTCAGCAGTAGTTCTGCAAACAAATATGATCAAAGGTCAATTGAAATGGTCAAGTTTATTCAGATCATGCATTTCCTGGCTTATTCGTTTTTGGAATGAATAAGATTCAAAGCATATATAATAAAATAAATACAAGCTGAGGGTTTTTTGTGGTAGTGATTTATCTTTTTTTTTTTTTTTTTTTAATAGAAAACAGCAATGACTTTGGATGCACGATGGCCAAAAATAAAGAAAATGCAATGTATAAAAATAATTGTCAGCTACAGATAATTTACCTAAATGCTTATTTTAGAAGTAAAAGACTTATTGTATATATGTCTGCAGACATGTACTATTTGATTAGACATATATGTCTAAAAGAAATATCACACTATTGGATTATGATTTTAAATATTTAGTTTTATTTTCAATATATTGTAGTAATTAGTAACTCATATCTGAAATTTTCCTATTGCATAGAAATAAGATTTCAATGCATTTTGTGAAGAAGCGTTTTTGTACACGGGAAGGCACAAAATGGGCTTGTAAGAGGGCTAAACTTAGGGCTTGCTGACTTGGATTTATATGTTGTAAAACCCTAACCACAGAAATTCCAGTATAAATATCAACTACAAAATTCTTTCTCAGAGATTACAGGAGAGACTAGCAAAACATTAGGAAAAAAAAAGGTCAGAATATTTTCTTTGGTTTAAAAAATTGTATTACAAATTATCCTATTTCTAGCCTTTTAAAATATTTTTTAATAACCTGTAGATGGCAGTCTTGTACCATTCATGAAATGCACATACATATTTACATATATAAATACGTATGCACACAGAAAGAAATATAAAATATTAGGAAGGTGAGAAGGAGATGGAGTTTTTCATTTTATTTTCCACATCATGAGATGGTAATTGTATAAAGTACGAAGTTTCTGTTAATCTGATGCAAGTTTTTCTATGGTTCTGCATTTTGTGTATTTATGGAAACTAATTTCTCTGTCACAATGACAATAACACAAATAATTATCTCTAAAATATTGCTGGTATCTCTAGTAGAAAATAAGTGCCTCTGCAAGTGATGGAATACTGTCATGCTTCACTAGGCTGAATGAGTATATAAAATTTCAGAATTAGACATCATACTTATGAGTAATGGGGAACTTTTTCTTTATGTGTATTTCTAAAATTATAGTGGCAAAAAACCTTGCACTTAGGAATATAAAATCCCTAAACATCAAGGATATTTTATTTGAATTACTGCAGAACACTCGGTTTTAATTGTGAAATAGAGACATAAATTTGATATTTGTGCACTAGAAAAAAACAACACACAGACAGAGACACAAAAAACCCACAACAACAAAACAACCAAACAAAAAAACACCTCAAAAGATTTCTGACAGCAATATAAGGAAAGCAGAATTGCAGGAAATTATTATCTGAGCTTACACAGTACCAACCACACAACACCTTAACGTATCTTTTGATAAGTAGTTATGCCATGACTGATATGCTGCATGCATCTTAACAGCATGATAGAATAAGTACAGTCTGTACCAATTTGGGGAAAGAAAAAAACCAAAACAACACAAGACCCTCTAACTAGTCTTGTGACTTCTCTGTATGTATCATGTCCTTTTTTATTAATGGGCTTTTCCTTCTGCCTTTGAAAAGCTTTTTAAAGGTACTATACACAGCTGTAATGTAAGAATCCTAAACAGATATTCCTCCACAGGGTGGCTTTTTCTTAGTGCTTTCAAGCCTTTCTGGTTGCAGAACTAATTTATACCTTCTTTCTTACATGAAATTGTTTCTGATTGATTCTTGATGAAGTATTCTGCATTTGACCAACATGTCCACATTCTGCTCTTTGCTGATGCACCACATCTGAAGCATTACTTTTCACTGCCAAGATATAAAGAGGGTGATAACAGGAGAATAAAAACTAATTTGCCTCAGCAAAACAAACACTCCTGATATTCAGCCTCTGTTCCTTAGCCTTCTACTTGAAGGCAAATCTTATTTTCACTTGTTCGTGAAGTTGCCATGGAAATATATATATTGGCCAATATAAATAACTTGTTAAAGGATTTATTAAATAAACATCTTATATTGCTAACCCAGCCTCAGCTTTTTGTTCCTGTTCCTTATCCTAAGCAGAAAGCATGCCTTAATTATAAAATCACTGTCTCTGGACTAGGTTCCATTACAGAATCCTCTATAGATCTCCTTCCTCATCTTAAATGTTAATTTTAGTCAAATTATGCCAATGTTTAGTTTGGTCCTTACTTGTTGCTCATTGCCATTTAAGTAGTCACTGCTTACAACACGAGGTACTCAAAAAGAGCTTGCAATAGAGGATGTCTGGATTCGAAGGCTGTCTGGTGCTATACTGTGTCAAGGTTTGGTGGCAGAATTTAGTTCAATTTCTCTGTGGAATCTAGACACATAAACTCCTTCCCTTTCCAACTTAAGCGCCGTAGGATGTGATAAAAAATATCAGTATGCCCTGATATTTGAAGTGCTCTGTACCTCCACTCTTCATTCAGCATGACAATTTGGCTTGATTATGTTTTGAACTTGGACCAGTGGAAACGGTAAGGCATGGGAAATAGGGAATCAAAGCTGTCATAGTATGAATTTAGTAGTGTTTATGCACAGAAGATGAACTAAATGCTGAATCTTAAAGCACAATTTGAAGGAGAGAAATTTTGCACAGCATACAACATAAAAAAGAATATTCTTGGATTAGAGCAAAACTGGAAAAACAAAACAAAACAAAACAACAAAACCAGGAAGAACTACTTAAGGGAAAAGAAGGGCAAACCTGTAGCCTTAATCACTGTAATTAGTTACTGAATTGTGAGGCTTGGTTAAATCTCTTAATGTATCTCAAAATATATTTATTACTCTCCATTCACTGATCATTACAAAAATTCCCCTTTCTGTACCTGTCATCTCTCAATAGTTCTTCTACATTACTTACAGAAAATAATCAATGTAGTGTGAAATAAATATAGATTTAATTTAAAAGTTCTTTTTCACTAGAGAAAAAAAAAATCTTGGATCTTAACCAGTACAACATTTTGCTTGTTCAGTATAAATACAAATGAAAAAAAGTGAAATCCTAAGCTAGTTGAATGAGAGGAAGATCCAAGACTTACTCTTGTGCTTAATCTAAAACATGAAGCTTGTATCAAGTAATATTTCATGTCTCAGATTTCATTCTGAGATCTCAGAACTCATTCTTTTCCAATGCCCTTTCCGTGAGAAAGTACATGGAAATAAAGATGCTACAACTGAGAACTTAACCAATCTCAATTGCTCTTAGAAGCAATAGCTATTTCTTCCCATCGGTCCTACAAATACTGAAATCTTCATCAAATATTTGAAAGACTTCCTTACTATAGCAAAGTCAACACTTGAAAGTGTGCACTTCGTGTGTGCACTTATGGACTTCATATGGTATATTTGCTGCTATATTTAGTAAATTCTGTCATCAGTGCAGTCTTGTCTGCATCCAGAAAGCTCAATTCTTTCCATTTGTGGTGGTTTGGTTTTCCTGCCCCCCCCCCCCCCAGGAGTTTCAATCATAATGCTCCTAATTTTCACTTAGTATTAGTAGATACGATCAACACTTTTAGTGATTATTCTTAATTTTACATGTTTATAGATGCAATAATCAAGTCAATACAGCAGAACAATATACAATTCATAATGCCAGAACACAGGCCAAGTGTTTTACTTGCTACCATACTGCTTTTCATACCTGTTTCAATATTTTTATTGGTTTTGGTAGTAAACTGCCAAGCCACATTTAAGCTCTTCTGCCATATCTTGATTTTCCTGCCCAGAAAAGTCAAGTTTTTCATCTTTTACATGTGTATACTCCATTAAACTTCTACTCATACCCACAGTGGGTTCCATGTATCCACAAGATCTCTGGTTGGCAGTATGTGCTACATACTAGTCTGTCTGAAGCAACAGGGGACAATTTGAATTCTGGGTGTAGCTACTATATTCAGCAGAATTACACCTGAGATGAACTTGACCTGAAAGCTTCCCTTTTCATCAGTGATATAGATTTGCTTACTGCTATTCAAAATTAAAGATAAGCACTAAATCAAATGCAATCTATTTCAGCTTGTGAAGAAACTGTTTTATAAATTGGATGGTGCTGGGTTAAGCTACAAAAAAATATCTGAGTAACCGGAAATCAAGAAGGGCAACTAAATCTGCTGATCTGTAATGTGAACAACTTGGAGCTCAGTACATTTCTTTCGTCAAAGAAGGAAATGTATTCATCATGGTCGGTAAAACAGTAAACACAGAACCAACTCTGATAATGGACTCCTAAGCCTGAAAGACAAAGTTTTAAGATAATCCAATAGTTAAAAGCTGGGACAGACAAATTCAGATTAAGCAAGAGGTACAATATTTTCTGAAGAGTGCTAGCAATTAATGATTTAACTTTTTTTTTTTTTTTGCTTGTTTGGTAATGAAATAGCTGATCTGATTCACACAGAATGAATTTTACTACCAATGTTATACCAATTATTTCAGTGGTTTATTCAAGTTTTATTACAGGAAAGTGCATGAAGGTTATTTTGCCACATCTAGCAGTTGGAAGCAATTTCTGACCAAGGAAATTAAGAAAGCTTGATGTTAAGACTAATGTAGTTTGCTAGTGCCATTTTGAGTAAATTAAATATGGAGTAGAGAGGATATGTTTTGGTGCCAGGTGAGACTGTAGTCAAATAAATAGCCAAAATACACTTGGTAGACAAGGGTTACACTTAAAAAAAACCCCAAACTTATTACAAATTGGTGTTTGTTTGTTTGTTTGTTTACTTTAACAAAATATGATGATATTTAACATCTATAACACCATCAGGATTGAGAAGCACAGAGCATACCATAGCCCAGGAAGAGACAATACGGTTATCATTCAGTGATAACTTTGCTGTACAATCCTATTGAAGGTTTGCTGGATCTTAATACACAATAAAGTTTATCATAGTATACACAATTTGTGTCTATGCAGAACCCTCAATTTGTGGGTTTCCTGGTTTTCCAGGGGTTCCATTTATTTTCATTTAGAGAGAATGTGTTATAAAGTAAAATTTATTGTCATGTTTGGTATATGATTGTCCACAACTTTAACAAATATATAGACACAATATAAGACTAGCATACTCTTTACATGAAACATTGAAAAATAACAGAGTAGATCATGTAAGGTTATTTCAAAATTGGAGACTTGCTTGTACTAGGAAATCTAGAAAATGTTTTACATTGAGTAGACTGTGTTTCATCATGAACCACAAATTTATCACATAGTAGTTCTATTAAGACAAAAGAAATATTGCATTTTACCACAATTAAGTTAAGGTTTATTATGCCCTTTTTTTTTTTTTTTGGTGAAGGGATATCTAACATTTGAAATGAAGAAGGAATCTTGAAGAATAGTTTGAAATCTTACTTATATTTTACTTTGTTTAATTTTACAGATTCAATCTTTTTTTCTGATTCTTTTTTTAGAAGATCTTTTGCTCTTTTGTACCCTGATTGTCATTGGAATATCCTAGATGATTTTAAGAAGTAAGTATGGTCCATGGGAATTCTGAGTTGCAAAATTCTGAGGAGGAAAAACCAAAACAAACCCACAACGAAACACCACAAAACAATAAAAAGGTGCTGAAAAATAAGAATTAATGTCTGTACTGGGAATAAATTAATTATCTTGGAATTAGCATAGGATCAAGAGGCAGCATCCAGAACAATTTCCTCTGGAGAGTATTTCCCTTTCCAAAAAGTTATGTCACTGTTCAGGGGGATTCTAGCAGGAACAAGTGATTGTTCTTCATGCTCTCTCATAACAGCTATTACACTTGTGTTTCTGTTCTAAAGGCCAAAAAAATTCTTGTTAATTAGCATGAAGGAAAATGGCCTTCGTTACAAATGCTGCGAGGTAGAGACGGCTTACAATGAAGTAGAAATGTTACTCTTTTTCTATAAACAATACAATAAGTGTAAAATTATTAACTATCTAATAACAATAGCAAAATAATTAGCTACTTTATATAAGTTTCTATACTGCTAAGAGTAAAATGCCACTCCTTGAAGTGTTACTTGTGAAATTCATGCCCTTCTGAGATGAGATCATATTATCATGAAATGACTATTTCAGTTGTGAGATTGAAAACCTCACTGGCATTATCTCCCCAAACCCTCAGGCCTCAAAATGAATGACGTTGAGAAAAAATGTACATATGTTTGCTTTTAGTACACATTGTAGCTTAAAACAATCTACCTTAATATCAGCAATATCTATACTTTTGTGGAAGACTCAAATATCTCTGAAGTATTTTATTTCCATTAAGGATCTATTTTCAAATATCTTCTTGAAATTGGAGCCAGAAGAATTACTACTACATTTACAACTGATAGAATAACGGTTTGGGGTTTTTTAATCAAACAGAAATAACACTTCAGTTTTTCAAACAAAAATCTACTAGTACTGAAGTATTTGCCTGCTAGGATTTCCTGTAACTGAAAATGTAAACTGTTGCTGGAACTAAATACTACTGAGCAGCTAACTACTTAAAATTTCATTTAGCTATAAAGATTTGACATTCTTTCAAAAAAAACATATAACTTTTACAGAATTAATATATCCTTAGGTGCAAGCAAGAAGAAAAAAGAGAAAGAATAAAGGCAAAGAATAAATTATAACAATAAAGACTCTATACACTGTAAGAATGATGATTAGTTGTCTCATGTTTTATGTTGGTGTTCTATCTTGTATTTGGCAACTTTAAGAACATATTATTTACAAAAAACTATGGTAGATCACAAGTTCTTGGTCCAGAATGGACCAAACTATTTGGCAGGCAGTTAAGACAGAGTTGAAGAAATCTCAAGTGTTGACACCATTGATAAAAATGAGCTCAATCAAAAAACTATTGGAATCTGTGAGATATTTGTCCACTGATTTTGATGAGAGCATTATAAGAGCTTCTGACAAATATCTTGCTCATCATTCATTTAGGAACATAATCTCTGTACCAGAATAATTTTAATTTCTTTCAACAATTACACCTCATAAAATGTGGTAGAGGAAAGATCACTCAATGGGATTAGCCAGGATTTAAGAGAAACAGTTATAATTGCCTATTTCTACTACAAAAAAATGGTCAAATTTTAGTCTCAGTGGCCATTGTCAGATCAGTAGTGTTTCTGAGCCCAGCCATATCCCATCCTCAAGTAAGCTTCTCCGTCACCTGCAAAGCCCCTTTTTTCTGGAGGAGGAAAAAACTTCTAGGCTGAAAGGGTCTTGGGTTGGAGTGCCCCAGTCTGCATCTGACCTGGTCAAATCAAGGCATAGCATTTTGGGAAATACTGTTATATGTTCTCACCTCTCAAACAAGAAACAACATTATTGCCTTAATTTTCTATAAATAGAATAAATAATGCTGGTTAATACTTCATCAAAATATTGTGAGGAGAAATACAGTGAGGTTTCATGCAGCATTTATATTAAAAATACCAACTGTATAAGTTATAACAGGTGGATGCAAGTTCACTGTATGGAGCTTATTACCTCCAGGTTAGCACTGTGGCAATAAGGCTTTTAGTAAAGACCTGGCTTAAGCATAGAGACAACAAGCTTATCTACAAAAGACTGTTGATCCTTAGAATGTGCACCTTTAAGAATGTCTCTTACACGTGGATACCTGCTAGTATGGGTATCTTGATAGCTACTAGTATAAATAATGTTATAAGCTGGCTAGTTAGAATACCTGCATGGTAGTAAGGTATATTATTTCTTGTTTCTGCTTCTAGGCACATATACATAAATCCTGACAATGCTGAGCTGCTCAGCACTAAAGCTGAGTTATGATTATAATTCAGCTAACATAGTAAATATGGTCAGACCACACCAAATTATGCATGAAGAGCTGCACAGGGGACTCACATCAGCTATGGGAGATCCAAATTAAAAATCTACAACTCCAAAAATACCCTGGGCAGAAGACTAACAAGAGTTTTGCATTAATGAATAGCAACTCTTTCCTATTGGAAGTACAAGTAATTTAATATAAAAACACACACACAAAAAAATCCCAACAGAAAATGGAATTATATTTCTGACTCCTACCCAAATACATGAGTTTTTTAAATTTTGGGTGATATGTAGATTCATAGTTCAGATATTACAGAATATAGTTGTGATGATTAACATTTCCTCGGGAAGAGGAAGACCCAGGTTCCCTCTGGACACCTGAGTGAGCATGAACAGGGCACGTCCTTCTCAGGTGTAAACTGAAAGCTGAAAGACAGCCTGAAAACCTCAATCCAACATAAAGTTTACAGTTCTGAATTTCAGCTTGAAGGAAGTTCTTAAACTTCTGCTATGGATGGTCTGCAGTCCCAGTCCAGTTCACATTATTTCTTCCTTAGACAACTACCCAGGTCCAAGATGTTGTTCACAGGTTTAACAATAGTCAACCATAATTTACTATCAGTAGTTTAACATGATAGGCATGGACGCAGGTGTAAGGAATGAAGTGGAGCTTCCCCGTCATCGCTTGATCTCACTCCCTCCATCATTTTAGTTTAAGCTTGGCGCCTTGTTTGCCGGTGAGCCCCCAGTGCCCTTAGTACAATCTCACTGCCTGCATACTAAATACTAGCACCCTGACTCTTGACTAAACTCCTCCACAGATTTTACAGGATTGTCCAGCCTCTGTGATACACTATAGAGCATTTCACCGGGATTCTGTTTGAAAAAGACCCAAGTGACTAGGCCATATGCATACAGAAATGATTGACTTAGGCAGTTACTTTATCCATCTTACTTAAAATAAAATTTCCCTAAATGATGAAGACAGAGATATGGAGCTCTACTGGGCAATTTGGTCCAATAAACTCCTGACTCACCTTGCAAAGGTCTGAAATAACCCTCCACTGACCATTAGAAGAGTCCTAAAGAGACTATGTTCTTAACCAAGACATTTTAATTAAATGCCTAAAATTAGATTGTTGAAATGTAGTCCAAAATCTGAGTAGAGCTGGGATTCAAAAGTATCTCTGTCCCAGTCCACCTCTGTAATCATAACACCTTTCTAAAATAGGAAATGTTACATAGCAGTAAAACTGATAGTAAGAAATATTCCAGGTGTATCTGGGTTGTGATGAAAGTGAAAGGGTTTAGTATTAATTTAGCAAATAAAGCTGGTTATTTTCCAGATAAACTAAGGGAGAGAAATAACCAGTGATGTTGAAAAGTGTGCTTTTTATTATAAAAATATCTTAGCTCATAAATTCTGTGCATCTTAAAGCAATTGGATTTACTTTATTGAACTTCCCAAATGAAGATTTATTTTTTGCTGCACTGACTGAAATAATTTCTGTTTGGTATTTTTTGCTGCATTTATTTTCTTCAAAACTACTGGGCTGATGACAACTCACTTGTCACACTGCTGAATGATTATAATCAACTGATAATTGAGGCTTTGTGCTAGTTAGCCTTTGCAAATTCAATTTCTTTAGCTAGAATGGTATCATTACAGACAGATTTATAAATCAGTATTACATGCTAATTACCAATATCAGAAAATAATAGCTAAAATACTGTCCTGAATAAACTGAATGTTAAACGTGCACAGAATTCATAAATAAGTGGCTCTGTTCTTCTCCTTGTCTCATTTTTTGAGAAAATACTTATATGCTATTCAACCACATAGTATAATTCCTACATTCAACCAAGTTGTGTGTTTTGGTTTTATTTTGTTTTGTTTTGTTTTTACAAATCTTGGGGTGGTTTTGACATATTAAAAAGGGAGAGATTTTAGAGGAGCACTCAGCAGTACTGTGTAAAGACAGGAAAGTTCTCAGATTGTTTGTTTCTGCTTTCTCACAGAAGGTAATCACTAGCACCTAATCTTGATTGCAATCACATTTTAATGACATTCTTTATCCTTCCTGATCTTTTGGTTTAGAATTTTCTAACCTTCTAGTGAATTTAAAAAGAGAGAGAGAAGGAAAGAGACTCAGTTTGGATGCGCGGTAATTGGCAAAAGGCAAAGGGGAGAGTCAATTATCTCAGATTATTAACACAGACATGCTACATCTGGTACTGACTGAGTCTGTTTGTCCAGAAATACCTATCAAATAAATAATTAAAAGCAAGTGTTGGCAGATGTGGATCTTTCTTCTCATGATTGCTTTCTGCAAGCAGAGAAAGATTTGATAAAGCCTTTCAGTTTAATTTCTGGCGATTTTTTTTAACAATATCTTGGATGTTCGAAAGGTTGTATGCACAATATGTGGAAAACTTCCTAGGAAAATTAGACATCTGTATGTGTTTATTTAGATTTTCCCACTTGTACTGGCTTAAGATCTGCTAAAGTGATACAGAAAGTAGAAACAATCTGTATTCTTACAGTGCACTTACAGCCCTGAAGGAAAACCTGCTGGGATTGGCTGCAGATGGCTTCATCTCAAAAGAAGAATGTGCCTCCTAACAGTTCCTTGTTCTGTATGCATGATCAAGCAACAGTCAATGGTTTCCTGTGCCTCATTAGCTCTGGTGACAAGAAGAAGTATGATTCTCCCAAAATACTTGCCCTTCCTCCAAACTAAGGTAACACTGCGTGGAGGAAAAACTGAGAAACTTGAATTTCATGGATTTTTTTTTTTTCATAGAGCAAACCAGGAAACAGCAAAAATTCAACAAATTATCATAAAATTATTGTGAAATTCTTAACAAGAAATTACATTGCATTATAGTAAGCTTGAGCTTTTGATATGCATGTTGTTACCTTCTCTCATCAAATGGTAAGAAAGAATTATTTCAGATGGACCAAATTTTTTTTTAGTTACAAAAATATGAAGCAACCTTTTAAAAAAATGTGCTAATGATGGAGATTCTTAAATGCTGCAGTATGACTCAGTATGCACATAGACCAGGATTTCCTTAAATACCTTGTTTAATGTCTGTATTTTAAACTGTGGCAGCAAAGACAGGACTGAAACTTTTTTGTTTTCTGTTGAAGCTGTGGGGCCTAAGATGTTAGAAGGGGAATCAGCAGATACATTTAAAGTTCATAATTTTTTTGCTGAGTTCTTTGTGTAGTTGTAGTCAAGTTACTCTTTCTCCCCATAGCTTTGCTACCATTTCTATCATTTCTCTGTTTTCACCATACCTGCTAAGATTCATATAATCCCGAAGAACTTGTTTAAAATGAATGAGTTGGTGTGTACCTTGAAAGATCCTCCCTATTGACTGTAAAGGAAAACCTTTTGATTCAGATGTGACAGCTATGCTAAATTCTGCCCAGGCAGTTTGAGTCCTTGCCCCTAAACTAATATTTTCCAGTTTAAATGCTTCTTTCTCCTACACCTCACAAAATGAAATGTGAAAGTATGGTAATATGATGACCATAAAAGTTATGGCAGTCTAATGCAGCACAATTTTTCATAACTGTGAAAGATACACTTATTTCTAACCTTGAAAGTTTCTGAGATAACAGACCTGAAGTCCTGGCAACCTTAAGAATGTTACTGTGAGTTGCAATGGTTCCCTCCAGAAAACATACAGTTGGCAACCAATGTGTTTGTTTCACAGGTGAAGTATCACAACAAATTAGTTCCGCCAAATTCTTCTTAAAAATGATATAAGGTGTGTTTATGCCTTTTTTTTTTCATGGGAAATGTGTCCTACACATAACAAATAATGATACGGTATCATATGGAGACTTTGTTGGTATTTACTCAGAAAAAACTGTGTAATACCTGTACTTTCCACTCACATTTCAGTTTATCGTTTGGAATTCTGTGTTACATTCTAATAATGCTTTTCCTAAGTAATTATGATTCCTACCATCAGCTTTATTTTTCCTCATATTTATGGGGTTCCCCCCCCCCCCCCCCATGTTAGTATATACATTTATATAAAACTCTAAGTTATTCTGGCAAGGTAGATTGAGGCCTTCAGTTGAATATACGTGCCCAACTTAAACCTCACTTTGAAGGTAAGCAACAAAATAGATGTGCATGTGTTTTTGGAAGGGTTGACAACATAGAATTTCTTATTCAGTGGGGTTGTAGCTGTCTGGCTCTTTAGAAAGTCAATTAGCTGCCTTAATTAAGTGCCTTAATAGAGGCCTAGAAGCCTAATATTAAGAACCCATTTTAAAATTCTTGGTTATGTGTTTAGGAAAGACCTTAAATCATAATGTCAGTTACATATGTACCAGGGTCTTTTTGTTTCATGTGCTCCTGTCTGTAAATACTCAATAAATGTATATATAAATAATATGCATATTGTATTATGAATGCCAGAATAATTTTTTTAAAGAGGCCGCTGTCTGCTATACATGTTATACTGAAAACACTTCTAGCCATTAGAATTATTTTCTGTCCTTTTATATATTCCTCCATTGGCTAAACGATTCAGTGCACAGTTACAGTGGTCTGATGTTTCCACCTTTCTCATACTCAATGATATCTTACATTAAACCAGGTATAATAAGTTTACTTGTACATTAAATTAGTAGTAAACATAAACAAGTCACAGAATTTTTTTTGTTGTTGTTGTTTTAGTAAAAGTAACCAAGAAGGGTGGATTTGTTTGTACCACTGTGTTTAACTACTTAAGCAGTGCTTAACTGCAACATTGTGTTTAACTGCAGAAGCCACAGATGATATAGCCTCAGTCTGTTTTTTCAATCCAGTGAACATATGTGACAGCCATTAATGGGACAGACATTAATTCAGTTCCCACCTCTTAAAAATCTTTGTTGGTTTAACAGATATTACTTATTTCATGAGGAATAGGTAAATTATTTACTTACAGGATAATCTAACAAACAATTTCAAATTTGAAGGAAAGATTTGCTTTTTAAATGCTTAGCTTGTAAGAAACTAAAATAATGAATGAACAAACCAGGAGCAATCTTACTATGGCATAATAGAAGTAGAAAATAGAGAAGTTTTTGAAAAATAATTAGTGGGATTTTTTTTTAGAAGTAGTCTTTATTAATGTCCTGCCCATCCCATACACACTGCCCTTCCCAACTGCAGCTACCCTTTGTCTTTCACTCTCTCTCCTTAACTTTATATCTGGCTGCAAAAGGGCATCAGTTATTTGGAGTAAGAAGTCACACAAAGCAGCTCTGTGCTTCTCTTTCTCCACCTCTTCTCCAGCAGTTGGACAAGATGTGGGTCTGGATAGGCCTCAAGTGCCCAAAGCGCTGCAGAAGGGCAGGCTGATTTCTAGTTCTGCTAGGGTCCTGGAGAGGGCTGATGGGGCAGCGAGCCTGAGAGCTAGTCGATAGAGAGAAAAGCGGATAGTGGTGGATGTGGGAGCATAGGGAGCTTCAGGACTTCATGCACGAACATGCGCCTGCCTCTTCAGTCTTCTCTCTGACAGAAGAGGTAGCAGTGATAGCTGGCAGGGCCAAGGATCTTTCTTGCCTTTTTGACTTGTTTAGCTTCCAGTGCCATTGCCTTTTGCTGCTACCTTTCCTGTGGTGTTGAGGGTACAGCTTTTAAAAAAATTGGTCATTTTCTTTACAGAACAAGAATTTTAATGTTATGATGTATTGATAAAGACATAGATAAAAGTAGTAATGTTTCAGCTGTTATAATCCAATGATATGAGAGCAGCAAGGATTGTAAGCAACAATAAAGTTATTTATAAGACCACTGCTGTAGCAGAAAGAGAGAGTATTTTTTTATTCAGCATCCCTGAAAAGACTTGGCTGACCTTTCCCATTAAACTAGTGGTAAGTGTAATGGAAATTGTTAAGGGCACTTTTCTCTCTCTGTTCCTCAGAGATTAACTGCTGGTCACCTCCTTCTGCTGTCACTTCTCTCTACTCCACAGGTGCTAACTACTCTCTTCTCTCAAGTGGTCTGATTGATTACCATAATTACATTATTCTCAAAGCAACTGTAACTGATATTTAGTTTGGATTTTGTTGCTTCTTGTCAGACCTGATGAAAGGATTCTGAATATGTGCATGAATATGCATGCTTATGTGTATGCATTGTCAAAATCTGACAGCTAGAAACTACCAATGGCTGAGAAAGAAAGGCTTAATTCTAGTACCTTGTCTTTGCACATTGTCTATTTATCCATCTATCTACCTGATCTCCTATCTGTCAGGATAGTGTACAATAATTTTCAACGTCTATATGCTTTATAGTGCTGTTAGTGATGAATTTCTAAGTGTTGTAAGTTACACTTTTCCTTTATAATTGCATAAACCTGTTGTCTTTGATTCTTCATATTGTAGTTTTCCCTTTGATTTCCTCCAGCCATAGAAACAGCACTGGAAACTTTCTGTTTCAAAGGAATTTGAATTGTATATTATATATCCTTGTGTGTTGAAGTATGGCACATCAGCATAGTGGAGTTTTTCTGGAAAACACTGCTAAAATGGTAGAGCAGGACACAAGAGGCATAAGTGATCAATTAATTATATAAACAATTGAGAATTTATACAACTCATTTTGAAAATGCATCTCTTTTTATATATCTTATAAGAAGAATAATGTAATGTATGCATACTATGTTATGAGATAATCACACATAAGGTCATGCTCCTATATAGAATTGAAATAAGATGGAATGAGGAATTCTTCTTTTCCCCCCATTACAGACAGGAATAATTTCTATGAAACCACTTTTTTTCAAATGAGAATGCAAAGCACAGAAAATACAGGAATGAAAACCATTCACTGGTAAGTACACTCCAGTATGTACAGAGCTGATCATTTTCCAGAGTTGAAAATCTGAGATCATGGTTACATTCTACTTGTGAGTACTATGTAGATATCCCCAAGCCAGGACTCAAAAGAGAGCTTTGACACAGTAGAGTCTTTGCCATATGCCCAGCCTAATTAGCCAGGCTGAAAGGCAGACCATGCAGTCTGAACACAGTGAGGTGTGGATGCCACCATACAGCTTCTGGGATCAGACGAGTGTATCTGCAATTTGCTCACCTAGCAGTGTTGGACTGTGGTTACATGTGTTTGTTTTTTTGTTTTGTTTTGTTTTGTTTTTTAAAGAAACAAAACAAACAAACAATATCGCAGAAAACAGAGGCAGCAGGCAAGTTTGGCATTGAACTAGTGATCATTGACATTGCTTTACCGATGGCACTACTCTTGACGGTATGGCATTGGCCACTGTCTATCATCATCCTGAGATAATGTCCAGGTCTGTTTCAGGATAGATCTTTTCCTACAGGTAATATGGACAAAATCTTCCAGGACTTAAACAAACTTCCAGCAAAATAGGCTTTACATGATCAAACATCCACCCCTGTCCCAAAGCAGAGTACACATAGCTGTGATTTCATGTTATAAAAACACAGCCGTCATATTAAATCAGGCACTTGGAATGGAAAAACAAGACGTATGAAATACAGGAATTATATTTTAAATCTACATCTAATCAAGATCCAAACACTTTGGTGTGGCTATGGTCAGTTTCTATTGCTCAGCTTCAGGGCCAAATAATGGTCCCTGACTCTATTTTTTCAGCAGCATAGACAGATACACATCATGATAAAATGACAAACAACGTGCAGTGCAGCAAAGTTTCTGTTTAACATTTAATATATATTTAATGATGTTAAAAGCAATTACTGTGGACAACGTAAATTTCACAGGTTATAAAAGTAGCTTTAACATGGTATGTACACTACCTTTCCTGCTATATGGCAAAATTAACATAGTTCTAATGCACTTTTAAATCGGCAATTTAGATTTAGTTTCAGACCCAAAGATTTCTCTCAGGGAAAGAGAAAGTAATATCCCAGACGGAGATTTTTTCAGACTGACATGACCTTATCAATTTCTACTGTCATTCATAAGCTTTTCAAGAAAATGCATCTTCTGGAAACTTTACAGAAAAGACTTCTGAGTTATAAAAACCCAGTAGAGAATAGGTATTATAGGTTTCCCTCTCTACTGATCCACAGTGAATGGGTTGTTAGAGTCCTCAGCTGCAAAGTCATGGATTTTTAGTTCAGGGTTTTAACACAGGAGGTCTCCAGTTTGATCCTCATGTGTCAGCCCAGCCTAAGGCTGTCATGAAGGCACATTTATAAAAGTGTACAAAACAACGCAGAGAAAAATGTAGTCTGAAGTAAAAACAAGTCAATCAACATTGTTTAAGAGAAAGAGAAGACTGTAATAAGTCATGAAGAATTAATATTAATTTACAACTGTATGGAAACGAAACAGAGAAATCATGCCTGAGGCCATGACCTTCCAGCTGTATTGTTTGTTTTCAGAGCTGTTTTCCTTCCTGAGCCCTGTTGAGATTTTTTAAATTTATTTATTCATTTTGGAAAAACATAATAAGCTGTTTCTCATAGGAAATATGTTTCTGATGACTTTAGGGAAAGTGGTTGGTATTTTTTTACTCCCTGGTTTCAGTTTGTGGGCAATGGTGTTTTTTCTCCTGTTCCTCTCAAGCATTCTGTCATTTGCTGA
Organism: Pelecanoides urinatrix; assembly: GCA_013400755.1. Classification (NCBI taxonomy): domain Eukaryota; kingdom Metazoa; phylum Chordata; class Aves; order Procellariiformes; family Procellariidae; genus Pelecanoides; species Pelecanoides urinatrix. The sequence continues at coordinate 36,900 of VZTQ01009332.1, forward strand.
CTCACCGAGAGTCCACAAATAGTTATTTATTTTCTTTGAAAAACTACAAACATGTGGGCGGAACAGTTTCAGCACAGGGGGTCATTTATATTTTATGTTTTGTGGTTCTTTGTGGATTTAATTTAGAAGTGATTCTGTCCTGTTTGGGTCCTCTTCCTCTCTTTGGCAATTTTCCTTCATGACATATATTATACCTATATCAGTGTATTGATTTGCAGAATACCTCTGCTATTTGGAGATGCATAGTCTTCATTTGCTGCCCACAGTCATGATGATGACTGGGATTTTATCACGCCACCTGTTTGAAACTTAGACCTTCCTTGAAGACTAGAGGAAAAAATATGCTGTCATCAGAGCCAATTTTTTTCTGGTCAAATGAGTATCATTAAGATGTACGAGGCAGAACCTGACAGATCATGCAGGATCCATTTTTCAGCAGTAGAAGTTAATTATGCTGATATTACAAGTGAGCCTAGAGATTCCTATAGAGAGAATATTTGGTTGTTTTTCACTGGACAACTCTCTCTAAGAAACCCTAATACTTGATATTAAAGTAATGCTTCATAAGATCTGATGTACTGGATAATAAATAACAGGAAAATTCTGGTGCTCCTCAGAGGAGGGAGTTTATTAAGAGAACTATTTGGAGAGATATTGCAGCTGTAATGAGAATTGCAGTTTTGGGTATAGTGACTAGCTGCTGCTGCTACTGCTTGTCCCATACCCTTCCCTTTTGCTAGCTGTTCTCCACTCTGTGAGTGCCATTCAGTTTGCCTTGCTAGAGGAAGAGATCAGCGTAGTTAAATGTAGTCTATTACTCCATTTTTGTGACCAATTTTTCATAGATTATAATTTTGTGAAATTTAAAAGCAAATTTAAGAAGAAAATTTTGCAAGTGATTTCTGCCTCAGGCTAAATATTTTTTACTTACAGAAAAATACATTGTTTCATTTGCATTCAAAACCAGATTATAAGAATTCCTGGAAATTCCCATGGTTTGTAATATGAATTTTGGTAAAACGGTGGATATCGTTTGCACTGAGGCTTTCTGTATTTTCCTCTACAGTAAATAACCCTCATACTCAGTGCAATGTCCATTCTATTCTATATGCAGCAGGAAGCCTATAGAAAAAATGAGTTATAAACAAATAATTAATACCTATGTACACAAAAGTCTTGCAAAATTAAGTTGCACAAGCAACTTCAAATCTGTCATTTCTTACCTTCTCAACAACTGTTTTTGTGCCATCTGTTCTGTAGTGTGATAGCATGGTTTCTGGGGAAGTCTGCACGTATTTTTAACATGCACTTGATAACAACAAAGATTTATATGATATCTACGGTAGGAAATGGGTAGATTTCTCATTCCTTTTGAAATCTGGCTATCACTTACCCAAGCCCTAGAGAAGGAATTCATATCACCCACTTTTAAACATTCACGCTGTAAACATTTCTGTCTGAGCTGGTCACTATATGCTGCTTTTATAGTTGTTGCTCCACAGAGACAGGGAGTCACATTTGGATACATTTTATCTGCTTTAGATGCCTATTTTGATACAAAATGAATTATGTTCAGGAAGTGCATTTTTTTTTCTTTATTAACTTGAAATGAAGTGTGGGATGACTGGCTCAGGTATAGAAGTCTGCAGTGTATACAGCTACACTTGATACAAAGTCCACTACAGGAAACCACAAAAGGAGACTTCTGGTCTGTCTTTACACTTAATAATCTCATTGCATGGATCTGCCTTGCAACAAGTTTTGTCTTTCTTGATTATAAGGTAAATGCTTGCTTCTGTGATTTAATCTAGAATGATACAGTTACTTATGCACCCAATTGCTATTATTAGCTTCAGCGTCTCTCCTCTTTTTATGTTTGCTGCTGATTGTGGAAGGAGATAGTAAGCATTCATTTACTAATTGTCTCTTATTAATAGCCAATCCTATTAGGGAAGGAAAACAAGCATTTCACTTCCTTGGTTTATTCATTTTCATTTCCTCCTCATTACCACGTCGTCCTTNAGCTCTGCATTTGAAAGGACTGTATTAGTCCAGAGAGCTATCATTGGGTGACTGATAACCAGTCATGGAGTAACACTCATGTGGGTAGAGTTCCAGTTTGAGAGGGGTTTCTGCACCTGAGGAGACACTGACAATCACAGTCTTTTTGGAGAGTCTTAGAGGTCATTTGGGGATTAATTGCCATTTGCAGTCATATAACAAGTTTCTTTTTTCATAGTAGTCACTTTTTGCTGCACCCTCTTAGAGGCGAGTAACAAGAAGGTTCTTTCTCACGTTTTACACAGCACTGCTGCAATAGAGACACCATTCCTGTTATGTGGCAGAATGACCTATGTAAAAAGAGGAGAACTGCTAAGAAGAGGAACTTAGAGGCTTCAGAGGCAGGGAGGGAAGGACACTTTTGCATGCCCAGATATCTTTCTGTAGAAAGGAAAGGATATATAGAGAAGTACTGANGCTTGCTTCTGTGATTTAATCTAGAATGATACAGTTACTTATGCACCCAATTGCTATTATTAGCTTCAGCGTCTCTCCTCTTTTTATGTTTGCTGCTGATTGTGGAAGGAGATAGTAAGCATTCATTTACTAATTGTCTCTTATTAATAGCCAATCCTATTAGGGAAGGAAAACAAGCATTTCACTTCCTTGGTTTGTTCATTTTCATTTCCTCCTCATTACCACGTCGTCCTTGTCACTCAAGGAAGACCTTCATATAGAGATAAAGCTAGAGAACTCCAAGACTGTTCTTCTTGTTTTGTGTACAACTCTTTACATGGCCAGATGCACTCCTAGATGTAAAAAGTTTGGGAAGGATGAGATGATTTACCCTAAGAAAGCAATGACTCCGGGGTGCTGAGCAGCCACAAACTCTACTCCTCTCATTTGAAACTGGGAGGACTTAGCAATTCTGAAGAGTTTAAGGTCTATTATCTTTCAAAATCAGCTACACCACCCTACCCCACCCCCCACCCCACCNATCACAGTCTTTTTGGAGAGTCTTAGAGGTCATTTGGGGATTAATTGCCATTTGCAGTCATATAACAAGTTTCTTTTTTCATAGTAGTCACTTTTTGCTGCACCCTCTTAGAGGCGAGTAACAAGAAGGTTCTTTCTCACGTTTTACACAGCACTGCTGCAATAGAGACACCATTCCTGTTATGTGGCAGAATGACCTATGTAAAAAGAGGAGAACTGCTAAGAAGAGGAACTTAGAGGCTTCAGAGGCAGGGAGGGAAGGACACTTTTGCATGCCCAGATATCTTTCTGTAGAAAGGAAAGGATATATAGAGAAGTACTGACCAGCTGGATTCATTTGCTAGATGGTCACTAGAGCTTCGCTCAGAAAACAGGTCAACAACATTAAAGGGCAAATACTTTCACTAAATACCTTTTGTCTCTGGAAAACATTTCAGTTTGAAAAGAACAACTTTTGCAATGAAGTACATTTTATCTACAGTGTTATAATCTGTTCCACATTTTACTGGAGTTTCAGTGGCAGGCCAATAAATGTGCAAGTGATAACAAGCATGATAGCTATGATGTTGTTCTTGGTTTTGTTTTTGTTTTTCGTTAAATGGTAGACATTCACCTTGGCATTGAAAAGACTTTAGTGTACATTCCAACAAAGGGTGGATTCCTCTGAGAGGAAAGGGACTAATCAGGTTAAAAGGGTTGATTTAATACTACATTATAAATCAATATAGTGAAGTCAAGAGTTTCACAAAAAATATATTCATGGAGATTTATTTTTGAGACTTCTAGATGCCACAAGCTCCCTCTGCATCTGCATCAACATAATTGGAAGTGGGACTTATTTAGCACTATTCAAGTTCTTTTAATGGAACTGATTATTATTTCAGCCTAAGACTTGTTCAGCAGAGTAGGGAGGTCTAACATAGCATGAGCTAAGACCATTAAGGTTCCAAGGCTAACATATTCATTTTAGGCCTTATGTAATGTTTTAATGCAATATTTATCAGAATCTACAGGGAAAACAAAAAGTATATGCCTGAGAAGTTTATTTTCTATTATTTTTGTGGATTTTCTTAGAAATATAATAAAGACAGGAAACATTTGTTCATCTTTTTCTTTTAATGGAGGAATTTTTATTATTATTTTATGGGAACTGTCAAGTATGTATATATATCTGTTATACAGAAAACCTATTACAGCCACATTTGTAATATACAGGCCCAGACCATGGGTAGTGAAACAAGAAGAAACAGTAAAAATATAATTCCTCCTGTTGCTTCTCAAACACATGGTCTTTCACAGAAATGTAAGGGATTCTGATTTCTAGTGAACATTAACTCTTTCCTGTTTCTTAATCTGAGTTTCATTGTGTGGGACCCAGCAGACAAATGTTCTTTGGTCCTCATTCTGCTGGAAATACATACTGAAGTCCCAGAATATGATCCTCCTCCCTATATTTAAAGCCATAGAAGAGACTCCAAAGACTTCCAATAATCTTGGGGCAGTGAGGTTGATTGCCTAACTGTAAGGGCTATAACATTTAATAATGTAACAAGGAACTTAAAGGGATGTATTTTGTGAAGTGTCAAGTGATTTTAACTCTATCTAAACTCAGTGGGAACAGAAGAGAGTCAGCACACATTTGGATTATGTCCTGAGATAAACTCTTCTGTGCTTCAGTTTCTCATATGAGTAGAAAGCCTGTAAATAAAATGCAATGAAGTGAATTTAATCTAATAATAACAATACAGAGCAATCAGAAATGTTCCATAGTAAAAGCAATGAGATTCTCATGGAAATGAATTGAGAAACGAATCTCATTTGAGTTATCTGCCCAGCCTCCATTAACAAAGCAGCAAACACAGCACAAATACCATAAACAGCTGAATGAGCTACAGAAACCCTTTCCTAGTTCTGTGAACCTATTTCAGCCTCTTGTATTGGTTGAAAAAAGAAAAACATTTGTACATCAACACAGTACCAATTCAGCACTATGCTTTCAGAAAAAAAATCTGAATAGTGTAATTTATCAATGAAAGAACATCCGTTTTGTGTCCAGTGAAACATTCCTTATATTATTACTGAAACTTCTCTGGTAAAATTTTGCATCCATTACAATCTGTGTGTACACCATAATTTTCAGTTACCCATGTAAAATTATCTTTCTCCAGTGGGTAGTTCTGGAAGCCTTTACTTCATTGAGTTCTTTGGTTTATTGTGCTTTTGTTTTGTTTTTATTGTTTTCTTTTTTTTTTTTTTTTCTTTTAGTTTCCAGGAATTACTCTACATTATAGATGAAGATACCTGCTGCTTTTCTTGAATTAAAATAACTTCTTTGTTAAATAATGAATAAAATTTCTTTTCAAGCTTTTTTTCTATAATTATTCTCAATCTCTAACACAGGAGTGTTTGACCTATGTCCTGGGTGCTCCCAGGACAATTTGTTTCATTCTGTTTGTGGTATTGTAAGCCTGTCTCACAGCTCACATTTTTGGGTCCTGTCTTCAATATTATAGCTAGTGCATGTTTGGCGGCAGAGTGACAGAGGATGTGGCATCCCCAATACCGATCACATTTTTTCTTATGAACTTCTACAATTTTTGCTACTCTGCTTCAGGAACTTCATTCAACTCAGGAAAGGAGCAGGAAAAACTAATATGTGTATAAGTCAGATATGTAGTGTAGATACTGAATACCTAGTCTTGTGGTAGAGCGGGAGAGCAGTACTCAGACTGTCCTGCTCATGGAAATTGATATATGACAGGTATGACACAGAGCGTGTCTTTAATTTCTTTAGTCTGTTTATAAAGCAGAAGGTCCAGTTTTGTTAAACTATTTCTCACTCAGGAAAATGAGATGATAACATCCTGCTTTCTGTAGTTCTTTCTGGCTTTCACTTTTTCCAGGCCTCACAACATTTAGCTCTTCTCTAAAGCTGTATCATCGTCTGATCTTTCACTCGCAGTCTGCTTCTTTTATAAAGTTATTTGCTGAAAAAGGAAAGCCTGAAAAAAAGAAAATAAATGTTCAGAAGCAGAATGAGAAAAGACTTTTTTTTTGTCTTACATTGCATTACTTCAGATGATTCCATGGCTATTTTTTGGTCTCAGTTATGATTTCTGAATGCTTGCAATAACCACAACTTCCTTTCTAGACATATTCTAATCCATGTTGTTGTTAAAGTTGCTTCACTTCTGCTTTCTGTAATTTTCACTGCCTTTCCTTCAATAATTCTACAATTAAAATGTATTCTTGAAATTGCACTGCCTCTATCACGGTAAAATTTTTCATCATGTAGTCATTGTCTGCTCTTCGTAACTTCTTTCTTTACTGTATTTTTCACTGCACTTTATTGTAATCAATCAGTACTGCTGTCTTTCCCTATCCTTTTCCATCACTTTAAGCCATTTTTCCTTCTCCCTCACAAGCCAACTGTATAAAACATCATTTGTCTTATCTATCTCTTACCAAAAAAGCATTTCCAGTCTTTCACTGGAAAATATTCCCCATGTCAAGGTATTTTCTTTTGTAATCTTTCTCTTTTCTCACTCAAGAAAGCCTCACTACATACATCCAAGGACTATATGAGAGAAACTTTGTGTGAATAAGGTCAATCAGACATTCTTGGATTTCATGTTCTTGTAAATTGAAGATGACTTTTAAAATTTTCAGAATAATTAGTTCATAATTTCAGTTCTTATAAGAAAAAGAAGAAAGTCCCATGTATCTTTGTATGGCTCATATGTTTTTCTTCTCTGAAATAAATTATTTTCTGCAAAATGAAATTACATTTAAAACAGGACTCTGAGCCACAAAGCAGGGAAGGGAAGTGAAGGGAAGCAAAGGGAAGTGAAGCTGTGGTCTTGTTATGTTCTCAGAGGATGTTTCCATAAAGCGAGCAAGGATCCTGTAAATCTGACATATGCAAGAGAATTCACAAGTCAAATGGAATATATAACTGCATTTTCTGGTTCTGATATTATTTGAATAATGTTCTAGAGCCACAATGTAGTACAGCAGAAAGCTGGCAAGTATTAAATGGCAGGAAAGCACACCATGGGAAGGAGGGACATATTTTTCTGAGGAAGAATCTGTGTGTGGTTTTCTGTAGTTTGAATGTAGCTGCTTTACAAAAAAAAAGAGGTGACATGGAAGAAAGCATAAGGCTTTCCTCCTGTACCACTCCTCAGACAGGCACAAGGAAGATGAGGAAGATACAGGTTTTCTGAGATGTGAGTCAGTTCTAGCCCTGGTATCACTTAGAACTGTTCTGAATTACACTGCTGTTGTGTGTCTTTGACTCTGTAAAACACGGAGACTTATTTGTCATGCCACTGCCTAGATTTGAGCAGCCACCAATATAGGGGAAGGAAAACAACAGGCAGGGCCTGATACAGTACAGCTGTGCCTAGCCAAAGTTACCCTTTCCTTGGGAATTATCTGTTGTTAATGTTTAGAGGCATTATAGCTATAAATAGTGCAAAACCAATTGTTCACTTGAAAATCTGGTCCACTGATGTATCTAATGTTACAAAAATGTTAATTATACCATACAGCAAAAGAATACAACATATCCAATAAAACATCAGTTAGATAATATTTAAGTACATGTAGTTGTAAATATACTTATTATCATTAAGTAAGTATACTTACTATCATCAAGTACAGTCTAATTATAGCCCATTTGGATTATTTGGTATTAATTTTTCACTGCAATTTGTAATACACACACTATTGCAAAGGTTATTGGTTTAGTTGTCTTCATATTTGCTTTAATGCCAAGTAATAACTTAAAAAGCAGCCTGAATATCACTATGTTGCATCACAACGAACAACTGAGCCAAAATTAAACAGTCATCATAAGCATATTGTCTGTGCAGGTATATTCACTCTGGGAATTATTCATATGGTTTGTTTTTCCTTTTTTATTATCACACCTTTGGGATGATAAGGCCTGGCTACAGAAATGTTGAGAAATATATGCTCAGTTTTTAGGAGAGAATGGTATGTCCACGTGGCTACCTAAGATGCTTGGTAGAGGTTTTTATTTCCTTCTTGGAAAAACATAGGATTATTAATTTTTAATCTCCATACTAGGATTTTGTAAGAAATGTACATTAAATTGCAATCTTTATAATAAGCATTTCTGAAGAACCTATAAAACTGGATTGTAATGCCATATAATTGAGACTCTACGTTTAGTCTCCCAGCTTTGGAAAGAGAAAATAAAACAAGCGCACATGGTATGATGAGACTGATTGAATTGCATGCAAAGGTTTGGAAAGGATGCTGAAGAAAAAAATTATCCAAGCAGTCAACTGCAAAATTGATTAATATGCAACATGAATAAGATAGATATACAAATAGATCAAGTCAATCTAAAATGACACCTTTTCATGATACGACATTTGTTTTCTAGAAACAGGCTCTTTAGATGCTTTTGATAGAATAGAATAGTTCACTTGGAAGGGACCTACAACGAACATCTAGTCCAAGTGCCTGACCACTTCAGGGCTGACCAAAAATTAAAGCATGTTATTAAAAGAATTGTCCAAATGCCTCTTAACACTGACAGATATGGGGCATTGACTACTTCTGTATGAAGCTTGTTCCAGTGTTTGACTATCCTCTTGGTAAAGAAATGTTTCCTAATGTCAAGTCTGAACCTCCCCTGATGAAGCTTTGACATTTAAAAAAAAAAAATTTGGATATTTTTAACGAAGCTGAAGAAGATGGTGCTTAGTGTAAGAGTTGGAAGGTGAAGAACTTGACCAAAGGGAGACTCAACACTAATGAAAGAAGAATTGTTGGGCTGGAGGAAGAGGACAGGTGAAGTTACTTAAGCATGAATTTGATGCTCCACTTCTACTGAATTTTCTTTATTGATTGGGAACAAAAAAGAATAGTATGTTAATGAGATGCCCTGATGACACAAAGACACCATTACCACAGAGCGAGATTGAAATGAATGGTATAGTAGATAATAATGTTCATGAAAGATGATTCTTTATATCTTCTTTACCTATTATTTGGATAACGTGGAGTTCATCCTTTCCCTGCCTAAAATCCAGAACTTGTTTTATGTATATGTATTCATTTTTATTATTGCATTACTGGGCTATCACAGAAGTGGATGAAAAGGAATATAAAGAAGTCCAAGGACTAACAGTACAAATTTTTCCACACCCAGGATGATGATCAGACTAAACAGAGGAGAAGATAAGTATATTTGCCAGTTACATTGTCAATTTGAACAACCCATGTGGACATGAAATAGACAATTGAAATTCTGGAGTTCATCAGGCGAGGTATTTTAATCTAATTTTAATACCATTTTACAAAGTCTAGGATATTTGTTATCTGTAAGAATTTGTACGAATTTGTAAGAATTTGTTCAGAGATTGTCATCATGAAGTCAGTCCACAGTACATTTACAGAACGGCTATTACAGTGAACAAAAAAGGGAAGTGTCTAACTTACTGAATAGAACAAGAGAGCTTGGCAAACCATAGACTGCGAGAATGTATGACTGCTCTCTCAAAGGATATCACAGAAGTCAATATCAGATAAAAGTTAGAAAAAAGATGTGAGCCCAAACAACAAAGCTAAAGGGCAAACTTAAGCAAAAAAAAAAACCCCAGAATTTAAAATGGATGCAATTTAATTTAGATTGAAAATCAGCAGATTTCTAACCATTGAAAGACTGAAATAATAGAATATATTACAATAAGATTAGGAGAAAACCCAATTTTTTTTTTTTTTTTTAAGATGGAAGTATTAAAGTCAAGAAAGTTTTATGTAACACCTGCACTAGCAAGTCATTTGACTAGATGGCTCAGGAGTTTCTTCCTTCTTCTATGTTTTACTCAGATTTCTGAGCTTATCATATCCCTCCTGTGTCCTCCTGTGCTATGTCAAGGACTGTTGCCAGTCATGCACCACCCATAGGGCCCATCATGTCCTGCAGTTACATACGCCACACTTCTGAACCATTAAAAAAATACAAGGTCACATTAGACCTGGAATCTGTCCACAGTCACCAAGGTCTTCTACCTTTTTACACTTTGAAATCTCGGAATATGCTACTGTTTACTTCCCTAAGGAAAAAAAAAAAAAA
>VZTQ01009332.1:47022-75482 GCA_013400755.1 Pelecanoides urinatrix
AAGGAAAAAAAAAAAAAAAAAAAAGGAAAAGTTACAGCTATTAAATAAATAAATAAATGAAAATACATTTAAAAAAAAAAAAAAGGTATGTAAATTCTATCTGAGGTGGTATTTATTTTGTAACATACTTGTGTAAATAAAAACATGTACTGATCTAATCTTACCCTTTTTTTCTGTTTTTATACTTCTATTCCTCCTAACAGCTACTGTAATCCTCAAAAAAAAAAACCCCTATTAAACATGTTTATATCTTGATTAAGGAAAAAAGGAGAAAAGCAATAAATAATTTCTTCATGGAAACTGATTTGTCTCTGTAATTTGTTTGAATAGAATTTATGCAAATATATTTGATGTCAAAACAAAGTTTGAATCTTGAGTCACAGTGCTGTTTAAGGTGTTTAGTTCTCTGTATACCAATAAGTTAAAATAACTGCTCAAAATTATTATTTTTTAAAATGCTAGAATTTAATACATAGAAACTTGTATCTGAATTTTGCAGCAGTGAAGAAAACAAACAAGAACCCAATGCAATATGCAACAGTTCTGAAAGGAAGGGAATTATTATTATCCCTCTTTTAGAGATGAGATGTGGCATGGAGAAGCAATGTGATTTGCAAGAGGTCCCACTATAGTCTGGTGGAGATGCAACCCTGGGTTTCTGACTGCTGTTAACACAAATAAAAATTACTTTGATAATGCAAGCTCATTTCCAGTATGCAGAAAGTTGGTTAATAATGAATCATAAAACCATCGTTCAGTCAAGCATTGCTGGAAATAATTGCTAGTGGGTTTGCAAGTTAATATTTAGGACTATTGTCAGAAGCATTAGTTTTTCACTTTGTAGCAAAAAGAGATGGAGTACCATTGTTCTTTTCACATTTAATCTTTAACAGATCTTAGAATGAAGGAAAAATAGGTAGAAATTAATAATAATATTTTTTTAAATAAAAGCCATAAGATGAATGTGATTAGCCTGATTTAACATCTAAGGACTGAAAATTAATTCTGAAAGTCAAACACTTTGAACCTCTCCTTTAATATTTTATGGCAAAGTCTTAGTCTGTTTTGTAAGTTTAGTAGGCATTCACCTATCTTTAGGCAAGTGGATGTTGTCAAAAACTGCTCTCTGTTTATTGCCTGTTTATTTCTTACATTATTGTTTCTAAATACTGTACTGAACTAAGGTCTAAGTAGAGGAAGACTAGTAACTGATCTCACTGTGAAGGAATGGAAATAAAACAGGTTTTACCCAGTAAAATGATTTGTTGTAAATTATTTGCTTAGCTATTCAACTTCTAAGTGATGTGTAGGCATTCAAAAACACAATATATGAATTTCTGAGGGGTGTGTGTGGGAACCTTCTAATTTTTAAATGTGAGAGCAGCTATGAATATCTGCATCTCTTAATAGTTCACAGGGCAATTATAATGAATTTTGTAGTCAGTGTCGAGCCATTTGATAACGAAAAAGAAAATTTGGAAGGTTGGAGCCCAAGAAATAGTCTTCCATGTTAAACTACTGTTATAAACCCAAATGCTTGGATCCTCTGAATTTTAAAAAACATTTTGCAAGCCATGCATTATGTTGCTTAAAATTTTTGCAAGATTAAGTAGTAATTTTTTTTTCAGTTCTCTTATCTTCCATGTGGATATTGTTCTTTTGAATTTCTATTGAAATTTAAATTTAAAAACAAATGCCTGAGATACATTTTATGTTTGCCATACTTCACTATTCTTCTTAGATTTCAAAAAGATTCAAAACATAGATGATGAAATATTACATAGCTATGTAGCCTTTCAGTGAAGCTCTTGTAAAGTAAATTTGACCTCAGATTTATCCTGAATGCACATAATGAAAACGGGAGGTTCTGTGAAAGAGAATAATGAAAAGTAAAGAAAGTTAATATAATCCAGATACAGTTCATAGTAATTGTACAAAGGCAAGTATCTTGCCATTATGTGAATTTAAAACTCCAAATCAAGTGAAGGTCATTTTTAAGTTCTAGACATTCCCTAAAAATATTGCAACCTCTATGGATGATTTAGTGAAACTTATATAATTCTGTGATTTCTTCTTTTATTCAATCATATTTTTAGTTTTAGCTAAATACTACATGAAATATTCCCTACCAACAATTTTATTAGCCTTATTTGACTTTTAATTTCTTAAAAAACTTGAAAAATATGAAAAATTATTTTAACTTTATCCAGGAAGCAGCTATGTAAAATCGATTTGCATTATGTTTATATATTATCTTTATATTAAAAAAAAAAAAAAGAGAGAAAATATTCTACTCATACTCTTTTCATACATTCCTGTTCTCTCTGTACATATGTATGTGTACATATGTGCGTATGCTATTAAAAGATTAGATGTTTTGGGTTTTGGTAAGAAAACATCAATCTTCATATAAATGCAAGCCATATTCATACAATTTATAGTCATATATAAAACAATTACAATTACACTGTGGTGTTTTTTAAAATAAATTGAGTAACAATAATTATATTTATTATTATTTATTACTATTACTACTACTTTTATTTTCCAGTGCAAAAGATACCCTCCACAAAATGTTGACATTATGTGAGACTGATTCAGATGGTATTTGCACAGGTCACATTGGGTTATAAGTGGAATCCTACTTACTTCACGAATAAACACAAACAGATGAGCAATTTTTCATTATGGGTTAATCACATAGAAGTTTGAAATATGAGGTGATTGTTTGAAATACAGAGTGTAATTTACAAAGAGATGTCACTTACATTGTATTACTGGAGAAATGCAGCTACACTGTGCTATCATCCAATGGGACTACACAATAAAAAGTTTAGTAGTGAAGAAAGGCAGCTTGAGAACAGATAACATTGGACTATTTGGTAATAACAAAGCATTTGCAATATGCTTTGAAGTATAGATCTACTAGAGTTTTAGTCAAAAAAACAAAACAAAACAAAAAACAAAAAACAAAACCAAAAGAGACAGTAGTAATGGACAGAGCTGAAGAACTTCAGTCCATAAAATTTTATCTGAGAATTAACATTTCATTATCAAAATAAGCCAATAATTTTGTTGTCAGTTTAATTAGAAAATTTTGATCACAGAAAGATTTTTTTTTTTAATTCTGGTGTTCTGGAATTTTTTTAAAAAATTGTTCTATAATATATTAATTTTAGATTTTTGAAAATAAATGAACAATGGAATAATTTAATTTCTGAAAAATCTACTCAAACGCTCACAAGGATAATTGGCAGATCTTGATTTTTTTGGTTCATTTTAGCTTCACCTGAAACAAAAAATATTTCATATTTTTTAAATATGCATAGACCAAACAGCTACCAAAAAAACTGTTTTCCCTCAACTTCACACAGAAGTCTGCATCACTGCTCAGTTCCAATAATGGTGTATTAGTAATTTCACTAGCTAAATAGCCTGAGGATTGAAATGACGAATGTGAGAAGTCCTAGCAGGGTACATTTTTTTAATTATGCGAATTGCCTATTCCAGAAAGTCTGTTTTCTTTTTCCACTTTACATACATTATACTGCAGTGGGAATGTTCATAATTTGGCATGGGTGCTCTCTGAGTTATGTATACAGTTGCTATACCAATTGCCACCTGAGAAAGGCTGTTATTAGGTTTTATATAAGTCTCTTTGTAACAGACTGGCTTTTCATATTGTCTTGTGTGTCTTTTTTGGAAGGAAGGCTAAACTTGCCTTTTAACAAGACAGCTGTCCCAAAAGAGACAAGAAACTGTAAATGTCTAAACCCTTGAAAATAATGTGTGACCTGTGCAGACATATTGTTAGAAAAAGTAAGGATATTTGTCTTGTGAAACATTTCAGGTTTTTTAGACTAAAACAAAGTTAACATGTATCTGAGATTTTATATAAATTTGGAAAAGTATAAATCCATATGCTTTCTAAGAAGAGACACTTTATTACAGCAGAGAAAAATGTGTTGATCTACACTGCAGTGATTAGACCATTTGTCAAATATTGTTACTGTTTGTGATAACATTTACAGGTCACACACACGAGTTTTCAGCTCCCATTGGAATCAAGCCTGTGAAATGAAATTTATCCCCTGAATTAAGGAGATTAATTGAAATGATTAACTTTGGCAAATTCTTTTAAATTTTTCTAAATCCCCTCATTTTGCTCCACCTTTCAAAATGCAAATTATTGCCAAACTGGAAAAAAAAAAAACAAACAAAAAAACAAACAAAAAATAGGATAGGATAGGATAGGATAGGATAGGATAGGATAGGATAGGATAGAATAATGGTGTAATGCAGCTGCTTTCATTGAATATTCTTTATAAAACTGATGCTTTCTTTAAAATATGCATGTCTCAAGAAGGGCCTTAATACTTTTCCATGTTAGATCCAGACTGCAGAATGGTGCAGTAGGTAGAGCTTAATTATTTCCCAGCTGCCCTTTTTCACAGTTCTTCTTATTACATGTTATTGAACAAGTCTAAAACTCATATTTCTGTATATTAGGATGAAATTATTTGGATCAAAATGTATCTTTTGTCATTGCTTAAACAGCTCATACCTACAGGGAATGATAATCCCATATATTATATACCATTCACTCCAAGCTATTCCTTGTGCAATCCCCACTGCCTTTTCTATGTGTATTACATCTTGAACATTCCTTCCAGTAAACAAGGCATCTGCTCAGCATGGCTGATTGTACTTCATATGTTTTTCAGGGCAACATGAAGTTTGCCCATGCTCTCTTTCTCTTTTGCTAGCTTTGCTCTTTGAGTCAGGAGAAAGATGAGTAGGTGTGTCAGACGCAGGGACCACTTATCTAAACCACTAAACTAGCTGCATCACAGCCACCTTGAACCTCTATATCTACTTTCAGCAGAAGGAATTAGAAAGTCAGGGAGATGAATCTCGGTGCTTAACTTTTTGGCACTGCAGTATCAAGTGTCACAAAATCTGAAATTCATTGTTGGATTTAGACCATGACCTTTAGAAAATCAACTGTTCTTACAGTCCCTGCTGCTGAGTGCATGAGCGTAAGCTCACTGATGAAAATGTGGTTGCCTGTAGTTCAGGGTAAAACTTGACCTCTAGTTTTAAAGTGACAAGCCTGATGCTCAGTTCCAAAATGCTCCTGTGAGACTGCTGGATTGATTATCTTGTTAGCTTTAACAACAGGCAAATTGACTGCTTCAGAAAAATCAAAAATAGCTTTTTGTCTAATGTACTAGGGTAGGAAAACACCAGATATTTTATAAGCAGAGAATAAAATTAGTTCATAGATACCCATCTCAGAAATGTGATTTTTATTAAAACAAAAAAAAACAAAGTGTTCCATTAATATACAAAATACCTGCCTCACCAGGACTGAAAATTCATCATTATGTGATGAGAGTAATGAAGATATTTGAAGAAATATAAGACATGACAGAATCCAAAATACTGAAGCATTAAAATCTATTTTGAAGCTTGCTCTCTTATTTATTTTTATTCTTTAAAAAAATTTGAGGTAAATATGCTCCTGATATTTAGTACCTGTGTTCCATATTACCTTAGTTTGATGATTGAATCTGTAACAGGTTTTGACTTTGAAAAATTACCCAGCATGTTTTCTAACTGTAAGTAGTATAAACACAACATTTATTGTTTCAGACAATAGACAGTACATGAGTGTACAAAACCTGGAAGGCACTAAGGCTTTGAAGACTAAGAACAATCAGTACACACTTAATTTGTGTGGGATTCTTCTTATCTAGCTGTAGACATTGCAACGTAGGCATCTCTCTCTGATATATACACTATTCTTTTTTTAATTTTTTTACAGTCAGAAGTAATTTTGACTTTTTTTTTAGTTCAGTTCAACCAATGAATTTTAGATGTCTGCATTATAACAATACATTTTATACCCTAGAGGTGCCTATTTTCCCCCAATAGCTGTAAAAGTAGCCTGAGGTACTAGCTCACATGTCAAAATCTATGTATGATCTGTGAATTCCTAACAACACTTATTTTAGGTAAGCAAATACACAGACTTATTTAAGGAAATATTTGTTTCCCTTTCCTCCCTCTCTCTCTTTTCCCCCAAGGAAGAAGCTGATTAAATGAATATTGTTAAAGTTTATTACACAGTGGCCAATAATACCACTTTGGACAGTGCTATGAGATTTCCAGATATCTGAAAGACCAGTGCCCAGAAATCTTAGACAATTAGGAATAGCATGTGCACAGATAAATTCTTTATCTTTACAAACACTGATGAATCCTAGCCAAACCATACGATTGATATGGTAATCATTCTCTGTATTCACAGTGAAATCAATGCATCTGGGACATGCTAGAATTACTGTCTTTGTACAGATGAATTGTCCATAAACAGTAGGTCCCTCTGAAGTGTCAGGTTTCTACAGCTTTTGCAAAGACATAGTATGGCCAGTTTGGGTGTCACGAAAGAGTTCTGTGGGATTTGGTCCTTCATGGACGATAGTCAATGTCTTTTCTGTGTCTTTTGAAATTACGTTTTATTATGTGCCTTACTCCAGATGTTGACACCCACACGTAGACACTTTTCGTCCAAGCTTTTCCCAGTATGAATCAGAATTTGACGATGACAAAGATAAGAATCAGTCTACAAGGAAAAAGAAAATTGCTGCAGCAAGCAGAATTTATGCTTTAATCAGCATGTCCTTCATCTGCAGTGATTCACACATTTTGTTTCTGCAAAGTGCAAAGCAGTTCCACTGAAAAAGAAAATGACTGTTATTCATTAGCTGAAAAACAAATGTCCCTCCCTTTCCTCAGCTATTTCATGACATCAGAGAAACAAAACAAAATAGAAGAAAAGAGTAAAAGAAACACTTATAAACTTCCCATCTTTCCTTTAGATAACAACAATTCTGTGTAGCCCTAGCTCTGCTCCGTGGATGATTCCCTGTAAATTGCACTGCTGTGCTATCTTAAAATGTGCTCAAGGGAGTTAATAGGAAACCAAGTCTTCTGTTTGACATATGAGTTAAAGCAAGAACAGAAGACTTAGACAATCTGTTTTTTTGCAGTTAGTTTAAAGATTAATGTGATATCAAAAGAGAAAATGTATGTTTGTTTATGTAGAGGTCTGGGTTTTTTCAGGATCTGCATAAAAGCAGAGTTCACCAAGTCTGAACAAAGTATTGAGAAAAAGAAAACATTAAGACCATTTCTTAATAATGATGACATTATTCAAAAATATAAAACAGGTTCTGACTTTCTGTTTTCTACTGCTTACACACAGGTAAAATGTTTTCTACAAGGACTAACACCTTATTAGCGCCAGTCCACTCCATCCAACTTGGTTTAGTAGATCTGGGTTCATTGTAGACAAAGGTAAGTTGAACATACAAGAAATGAAGAAGTATAATCTATTTGAGAAACTATACCTTTGTTTTTAACACTGAAAACTGTTTTCAAAAAACTTGCTGTTGTAGTTTAACTTGGCAGGCAGCCAAATACCACGCAGCCACTCGCTCACTCCCCCCACCTCCAGCGGGACTGGGAGAGAATCGGAAGGGTGAGATTGAGAAAAACTCGTGAGTTGAGATACAGTTTAATAGAACAGAAAAGGGAAAATAATAATGATAATGATAGAATACCCAAAATGAGTGATGCACAATGCAATTGCTCACCACCCGCACTGACGGATAACCAAGTAGTGATTGCTACTTCCTGGAACATTCATATACTGAGCATGACATCACATGGTATGGAATACCCCATTGGCCAGCTGGGCTGGCTGTCCTGGCTGTGCTCCCTCCCAATGCATGTTTGGTTTTGGTTTGTTTTTCTTGAGCTGAATATCCTTGACTAACGGGGTACTTAGCAACAACTGAAAACATCAGTGTGTTATCAACAATCTTCTCATACTAAATCCAAAACACAGCACTAGGAAGAAATTTAATCTATCCTAGCCAAAACCAGGACATTTGACTAGAAATTGTGCTTTTTTGGATTGACTCGGGAAGGTTGGGAGCATGACAGATTAGTATGTAGAAGATAATGATACTTACTGCAATGCTATTTTAAGTGATGAAGTCCTGGCTTATTAACCCAGCATTGTAGGTGGGCTCACTCTTGCCTTTAGATTATTGCACTTGAGACAGGGAGGAGGCGAGTCAATGAAGCTTAATAGGTATAAATCCAAAACAATGACAAGATAGTAAAATAATGATAGTATCTAACTGCTACAGTTAATAATAATGACACTAATAATAACCCATACATCTCTTAAAGTGAAAAAAAAAGCTATATGTGGCATGAAGCTTTTCTTTGTAATTTTCAGCTAAGTAGGTTAAGACAGATATTGAGCAAAGCATTGTTTGATCTTTCATAATTTCCATCCAAACAGAGAATTATACATCCAGGAGAACTATATAGGAACTAGGGTTAAGATTTAAAGAGAATTTTGGAATGAATAAAATTGTCGTGGTTTAACCCCAGCCGGCCGCTGAGCACCACGNGAATAAAACGAATAAAACCTTTATTTCTCAAATCTAATTGTGGAATAATAGTCTCTCCTATGAAAATTGTTGCCATGAGAATTCCTTGTTAATATGAAAAATATTACCGAATGGTAGGAAACTGAGTCAATAGTTTGCTAAAGTGGGCCAAAGATGAGTTATTGTCCAACTGGAATATACTGAGTTCAAGGAAATAGAAAAGAAATAGGATAGCTAAATATTGCTACCCTTCTGTTACGTGAGATACTCCTTCAAAGGTAGAATTCAGAGTATGTTATATCTAATGGGACAGCCATAAACACTTTTCCCAAATACTGGATTTCAATTTTTATGTATATTTTCATCCTTAGGAACATGGAAGGCACCCTACTGTGGCACTGATCTCTCACTAAGCTGGTTGAGGCATTCAGCAATACTGATGCATCAGAGGAGGGCAATATTCCATGCTATACCCAAGAAAGAGTATTGGTTGGAGAGGGGGAGATTAATGTATAAGAAGTAAAGAGAAAAAGTGGTTTAAGTTCTCTTCAGACAGTTGGTTTAAACCCTGAGGCAGGATGCCTTATATTAATACTAGCAAAATGAAAATCGGCTCAAAGAAATTTTGATAAGCACCTAAAAGTCCACCTGTCACACTTGTATTTTATCTAAATGGTAGCACTTCAAAAAAATCATTTGGAAATGCTAACACCTTTTTAGCTTTCCTGAGCATTTATGTGAAGGTCAGAAACACAATTTTTAACTATCTTACCTGCAAGTATTACCAAAGTACAGAAATAGCAAGAAACTTCTCTCTATTTACTTCTGTGCTATATTAACTCACAGTGGCATTGAAAAAACTTATACTACAGTTTTCTGTCCAATTTACTTTTAATCAGAACCAGGGAAAGGAAAGATAAGCTATGATTTCCCCTTTTTTCTGTTTTTCTGAACATGGATGGTACCTTTTGTGATACAATGATCTGGAGCGGGTGGAAAAAGGCTCTCCAAGACTTAGCTCAGGGATGAAGGATTCTCTCAGTAGGCGGGCTGTAGGAGACATATACAAAGCACTTCCTCAGAGGCATAGTATGTCTTGGGATGTGAAGCACTATTGAGATTCAGTACAGCCTTATGACCCATAGAATAATTCAGGAAAGGCATTGTAATACTAATTGTCCTTCACAGCAGTTTGTTTTTGGTGGTCTCAAGGGTACCTTTGAGCTAATCAACCCCTTCACTCTTCTGCTGCATCTGCTGGTTCATTCATGCCTGTTAGAGATGCAGCACTGAATCTGACATTTATGCTTACAAGGTCAAAAGAATTGTTATCATGCAGCCAGTTCATTAAACACTTGTAAAATCTACTTCAGAATATAATTCAAGTTAATTTCACTAAATACAAAAGACTGGGGGGAGTGGGGCATAAAGAGACAGGAGAGATGGTATTATAAAAAATAATGCTCTGTCATGCTGTGGGACAAAGCTGCTTACAAGTGCATCTGGCCACCAGCTGTGGGTGATGGCCTCTAAAAAGGTAGAGGCCAAATTAAGATTATGGGTACAGTTATCTAAATTCATTACTAGTTAAGAAATATATTGCAAATATTTTAAAATCAGATGCAGTTTCTTGAAGTCAGAAAAAGCAGCTTATGAATTTATGTATGTTTATTTAAATGTATCTGACACCCCTGAAATGTTTTCTCATATCACAAAACACATCTTCAGACCCTCTTCTTCTGTTTAATATCATTGTCATCCAAAATGTCCATTCTCAAGAATTGTTAAGAATGCATAACTTATGCATAAGAATGCATAAGAATGCATAAGAAAATTATGCAAAGATAAATTTTGGGGGGAACTTGAAATAAATCCACACACAATGCAATTTCTATTAAATATTAATAAACTGGGGCGAAAAAGTTGGTTCTTTTGAAAGGATCAAATTGCTTTTGTTAGATTTTTAACAGATTCCTAAATGGATTGAACTGAAGTAAATGTTCCCTTCTGAGCCAAACTTTTCAGTTGATTTGGTTTACTGAAGGAGATTAACTAAGTTTCACTAACATAAGTACTTGATCTTAGAACCTTTCTAAAGGACTATTCATTTAACATTCTCAAAGAGGTATATTTATAACTGAGTAGTGTTTTAAGAACAATTCTTTGCCACTTGCAGACTCAGAACAGCTTACTAGCATTATCTAATTAAAAGCTCACAATTCCCTTGTGAGAGGTAAGCATCAGTATCCTAATTTTACAGATGCAGAAAGTGAGTACAAAAACCTTTGCTTTTGCCCAGGGCCACTGATTCAGTCAAAGAATCACAAGGATATTCAGAAGTTTCTGGTTTCTAATCATAAGTTTTTCTTCATTCTAATAACAACTTTACTGATGGTAGGAGTTATTTTCATTTCATAGGATGTTCATAGGAAGCTCATCACTTATATGACTAGTGTACACATTTCCTCACAGTTTTAGATTTCACTTTATTGCGTCTTCATCTTCAATAGGGAGGGAAAGGTTAACTTTTACTAACTGAGCACACTGGAACAAAGATGAAATACTGTGAATCATACATTACCAGTGGTCCACTCAGTCTGCCATACTACTTATCCTCCTCTGTGAGATTAATACCTCCATGCCTGAAATTCTGCACAGAACAGATGTCAGGAAAAAGAGAAGATACCAGAAACAGGGAGTAAGTATAGCATATGCATCCTTCTAGGGTTTGCTACTAGCTCCACTTGAAAATAACAGAAAGTGACAGATCATGAGAACAGCAGTCCTGGCTCTGTTCACAGACTTGCTGGAAAACCAAAATACTAGGAAGCTGGAAAGATATTCCTTAACAGGTTTCCCAGTTCCATTTTGCAGGTTGGATATTTTTGGGTAGCTTGAATAAGGCTCAAAGAAACTTTCAGTCTTTTGTATAGGTTAATAACAAACAGATATAAGCCAAAATCTTTATATCTAGGTCCTGTCTGGCAAGACAGACCTACACAATTTTGGTCTGAAAAAACTTGTTGAGGTATGAACATCATCTGATTTCACTCTGGAAGAAACAGCCTGTTCAAAGAAAGGGAAAGGAAAAAGCTAAAGCAAGTGTGTCTCCAGACCTGGAATTATTTTATACCTGTAGATGGCATTGTTGATCTTTCACAGTTTTGCAGATTGCCTGAGTAACCTGATATGAAAATGCACATACACACACACACAGACACAGAGGCAGTTGGGCAAAGGTACTAATACATAGATTAAAATAAAGTTCTACAAAAACAGTGATAATGACTAAAAAAAAAGAAAATCATGCACTGAAAATCTGATTGGCATGTTAGTTAATTAAAAATAACAAGAAGGAAGAGCTTAAGGTCACATTAGGGATTACTTTCTGTGACAACTTTTCCAGAGTATTTCACTGTGGGAGGAGGTTAACACCCAATTTATTCATAGTCAAATAATTGTATTTAATCTATTGATGACATGAGCTAAGGAAGGACATGGTGACATAGCAAACTGATGAACTGATAAATCAGGTAAATGCATGAGGCTTAAATTTAAAGGCATATAGGGCTTTTATGGCACTGTATACCTGCTTAGTGAGTACAGCAGCAAACATATGTTTTCCTCTAGCCCACTGATAGTTTGGCTAGGTTTAGCCTTGATTACTCTACTCTTACAGGTCTATGCTAAGGGAGATGTTGGATTGCATGAAAAAATTTAAAACATGTCATATTCTACTTTTAATAGTAATGTGTTTTACTTAATCTTAAACATCCTACCTAGATCCAACTGTACTATTTTACAGTTTGGTTTACTAGTTTACATTAAACAGGGTAGTTATAAAACTGCTAACAAATCAGAACTGCAATTGGTATTCTGTATAGTTGTAAATGCATTATCAGGAGAGAAGATGTGCTATAAAACCTCTCTCATGCTGAAAACAGCTGCTCCACATTTTACTAAAATCTTCAAAGTTAGTAAATTTTGCTTTTTTTATAATACTCTCAAATTTAAATATTAAATGTTTTTCTTGTGGCAACTATTGAAAGTGAAATTATTTATTTCCCTGTCTGACAGAAGGAACAAGTTCCTGATGTGGATCTACTCTAAGATGTGCTGGTATCTTATGAGTCAGGATTTCTTCATTTTCCATTTTTTATCCTGGAGCAACTCCAATTGTTTTCTAGAAGAGAGAGACAATTTCACCCCTCAAAAACATTTTTGCGGTTTAGGTTTCAAAAATTAGTATTATATCCACACTGGTATTGAGAAAGAGGTTCATCATACACAGTGGAGATCTTTAAACAATACCACTAATCAGATATAAGAATAAAAACAAGAATAAACAGAATTTCATTAGACAGTACACTACATGGGTATAATTTAGAAATAGTACATTTTGAAGTGATAATAACTGAATTTCAAGAGATAATTTTGCAGAAGAGTAATTTGAAGAGTAAAGTCTTAAAAGATATCAGCCATTAAAATTCTTTGAAAGCCCCATTATTCTTACAGCTATTGGCATATACTACAGAACTTGCTAGGTTTTACTTTCTAGGTAAAAAGGAGAAAATGGCAAGTTTACAGAGAATAAAATTTACCTGAATTAACTTATCAGTTGAAGATAACTTTTCTGATGATCCAGTCATTTTAACAGATATGTAGAAGTTGAAGACATAAATTAATACTGTTGAAACTCACTGCATTAGGTCTATTCCTGAATATACAAATGGACTGCATACAGGTGCCCTGAATTTTCAAAGAACTGTAGAGGTGCTTGCAGCTCTCATTGTTTTCAGATAATTTCCTTCATCCTCAGCAAGAATTCTTTGTGAGGAGGGAGGCAGAACTGCTATGCTGGAAATGTCACTGGTACATAGGTTTTGTTTGCTGGGGTTGTCTCCTAGAAACTTATTGATAGAAATCACTGTAAAAATATAATGAAGAAACTCACCAGATTGTCCAGGCTTTGCTAGTTTCCGGGTAATGATACCCACATGTTGTCTATGCAGGCTGTCACTAGTGAAAGGGTGGTTATATACAATTTGTCTTTTAACTAGTCTTTATTCTCTGTTTTGTACATGGTTATAGCACTAAAATAAATCAGGCTAATGAAGTGAATCATGTTTCAGGTATATTCTGAGAGGCTTTAGGCATTTAAATCAACACCCTTGTTGGCTCATAGGTGAAAACTTAGAGCATGTTTTAATTGCAGGATGTAAACTGAAGAATACTGGTCTGGTAATCCCCATTGTACAATTTCCAGCAGATGGTATTAGGAGAAAAGGTTAGACTTCCACATATACCTCGAGACGACACAGTCACTCTTAAAAGAATCTGGAAAGGCTTTAGCTGAACAACTTTATAGAATTTGAAATGCACATTAAAAATGCAGTGCAGTAGTTTGTAAATTCACTTCTGCTGTAGTGACAAAAGGGAGAGAGTGAAGAAATTAGAGCAGTTTAAATCATTTTATTTTTGTCACTTCAGTTAAAACAACAGCACATCTGCTGTGACTTTGGACATGAAAAAAGCTAAGTGCTGTATTGCTCAGCTGTATGGGGAAGAAGTAGAGCTCTCATCCGAGAAACAGATACTGTAATTTAAGAACATATGATGTCATTATCAAGGAAAGCAACCAAAAACCTGCATAATACAGAGACTGCTGCTGGAACAGAGCATGTATGGTTAGAATGTTACTCTAAACTGAAGGTCCATAAATGAGTAGTTTTTCTTAATGTTTGTTCAGTATAGATTTAGGTTCATAATCTGCCATTTTTGTAATCAAATAATATGAACATACGCACCACTTTTCAATTAACCATCTGGTTTTAGTTTAATGACTGTGTAGCTCAGCGAGTGTGTCACCCTGTACTGTCAAGATGTACCAATGTCCACTGTAAGTCTCATTTAAGAGACAAGTCCAAATAGAAAATTCCTGCTGTTCCACTTACTGCTGTATCTCTTTAGTGTTAACAGGACCTTACTTTGTCCTAAAAGACTGTGAGTGATAAATTGTCTTGCAAATAAGAAACAGAACAGAACAGGACAGGCAATGAAGAATTAGAAATCCAGTTTCAGAACTATACATAAGAAAGCTTCAGCAGTGACATTTTGAATGCCCCATTATTCACGATTTACATTTCTGTGTAAATCTTTCCAAGCGTCTCAGGCTTTCTGCAGTGCCTGTCCACACAGTCTCAAAAACACTGCTGTTTCTCAGGGATATAAACTGTTTATGGCTGATTTCAAATACTTTCTTGAATGGATTATATATTTTGGAGAAAGCAGGTACAGAATTTGTTTTTCTGATGCCTTCACATTTGTGACATATGACATTTAATAACCTGACTGTGGTTCATCCTATCAAATGTGCAGCAAACCATGACATAACTTCAAAACATGTAGCTGAAATTTTAAATACATTCTTTGTTGGTTATGGACTGGGCATAGGTATTGAATCCCAAATAGAGTTGACAGTAATACCTCTTTGTAATCAATGCAGTACTTCTATGAATACTTTGCTTGGATTATTTAAAAATTTAGATGTGTTCTGTAGGATTGGTACCTCTTGTTTCCCAAGACAGCAGACAACAGCAGTGTCAATATTTGCTAAGATTTCTTTTTATCATCCTGAATTATATGGAACTGCTGAAACAGATTATGAATTTTAAAGCTAAAATGATCTGCTGGCCAGTGCATATGGGAAACAGTGACAGCCTTATGTCAATGGCTGTTTTACAGTACTACTTATTCTCAGCAAAATATAGAGAGAAAATAAAAAATAATTTAAAAACCCCCAATCAGTTGAGAAAGAATTTACCTAACTTTAGACCTAAATAAAAATTAATTATCCAAAAAGAATTGATTGGATACATCCTCTGATCACTGTGGAGAGTCTTCTGCATATTCTAAACCACAAAACTGGCTGGTTTTGTTTTTTTTTTTTTTAATGAAACATCAGATATAAGCTACTGGCACAAGATTTCAGGACTGAAAAACTATTGGTCTGAATTGATAGAAAGGTTCCTGTATTCAGAACATTCTGAAGTTATATATTTGGAAATTGCAGTCCCCCTCCTTCCTGCTGCCCGGAGGAGAGAAAATGATTTTGTAAAGTTTAATCTTTCCTTTTTACTTCTTTTGCCTCCTACTGTTTCTTAAATATTTTGCAAAGTTTTGGATTTAAATCTGTCTTTAATAAAACAGTACACAGTACTCTTTTTACCTGATGACAATGATCTCATAAAACCTTTTTATAGTTATGTCAGGACACTTCAAAGGGATGATGTATGAATTTAAATATCAGCACATCATAGATTTCATTTTCACATGAAAAAAAATGCTGTTTGCAAAACTTATTTTAAGCTCTACTTCCCATAAAGTAGTCTGTTATCTCGTCTAAATCACTCCTTCATTCCATACACATTCCCTAGTGATACCCCTGTTCTCTAGTGAAAGTGCATAATGTTTTTGAAAAGATTTATCCCATCTCTGCTCATCCCTGATATGAATATTCAATGTTATTTTCTCCTATAATAAGCTTCGCACACATTCGTTATCAAAACTTTGTATTTACAAACTTGCTAGGACCTTTTTTTCTCTATTGTTCTCCCTTTTCAAGGTTAGTAGCTTGATCCCCCCACATGCTATTTGCTGAGTGCTGGCACCATGTCCCAATGCTTGTTTAATTTGCCATAATTCACAGAAGTTGAAGAAAGAGAAGACCTATTAGGTTATCTAGTCTGCCTCCCTGTCCATTCAGGATTGATCCTTATTGTTCATTCACAAATGTTTTGATTGGTTTAGGATCAGTTAAAATGTTCCATGCACTGGGGTTTCTGGCATTTATTACCTTTGGGAGGTTTTGTCTGCAGTCTGATAGATTTTTCTTTCAGGAAGTTTTATTAAATGTTCTTGACTTCAAATTGGCATATTCCCTTTCACTGAAATGTGGCCTTATTTTTCTCTCTAGCTTCAGTAGTCCAAGTTTAAATCAAGCCAAAGACTCTAAGTCACCTCATTTCCATTTAAACACTCTGTTTCCTTTGAACATTTAATAGTCTGAATTACAAAGCCTAGGTCCAACGGCTTTCATTTTTTCTTTTGTAATAGAATACTCTCTCATACTTTCTTGTACTGTCAGTTGCTCCAGTTATATTCTTTACAAAAGTACTGTCCTTTATTTTCACTGATTTTACAACCACTTTATCTCATATACCCTCTGCAACAGTTTGAGTTACTCAGATTCACACCTCCCAACTGGACTCTGAGAGTAAGCACTTTCGCAGTCAGTCTTAAAAAGAAAAAATGGAGTTCAAAATTCCGGAAGGTGCTAATAGGACTTTCCAAAGGTCTCATGCTAAGCACTCTTCAAAGGCTTTAAGTAGTTAATAAAGAAAGCGGAAAACCTGGGGAAATTTTAACAGCAGAATATAAGTGATATTTGTCTTTTGAAAATTAGCCTTTAGTACAATCATAGAATCACAGAATAGTTTGGGTTGGAAGGGACCTTTAAAGGTCATCTAGTCCAACCCCCCTGCTGTGGGCAGGGACATCTTCAACTAGATCAGGTTGCTCAGAGCCCCGTCCAACCTGACCTTGAATGTTTCCAGGGATGGGGCATCTACCACCTCTCTGGGCAACCTGTGCCAGTGTTTCACCACCCCCATTGTAAAAAATTTCTTCCTAATACCTAGTCTGAATCTCCCTTCTTTTAGTTTAAAACCATTCCCCCTTGTCCTATTGCAACAGGCCCTGCTAAAAAGTCTGTCCCCATCTTTCTTACAGGTCCCCTTTAACTACAGAAAGGCTGCAATAAGGTCTCCCCAAAGCCTTCCCTTCTCCAGCCTGAATAACCCCAACTCTCTCAGCCTTTTTTCATAGGAGAGGTGTTCCGGCCCCCTGATCACTTTTGTGGCCTTCTTCTGGATCCACTCCAACAGGTCCATGTCTTTCTTGGGCTGAGGGTTCCAGAGCTGGATGTAGAACTCCAGGTGGGGTCTCACCAGAGTGGACTAGAGGGGCAGAATCACCTGCCTCGACCTGCTAGCTACCCTCCTTTTGATGCATTCCAAGATACGGTTGGCCTTCTGGGCTGTGAGCACACATTGCTGGCTCGTGTCCAGCTTTTCCTCCACCAGTACCCCCAAGTCCTTCTCGGCAGGGCTGCTCTCAATCCCTTCATTGCCCAGCCTGTACTGATACCGGGGGTTGCCCTGACCCAGGTGCAGGACCTTGCACTTGGCCTTCTTGTACCTCATGAGGTTCACATGGGCCCACTTCTTGAGCTTGTCCAGGTCCCTCTGCATAGCATCCCATCCCTCAGGTTTGTTGACCGCACCACTCAGCTTGGTGTCACCTGCAAACTTGCTGAGGGTGCGCTGGATCCCACTGTCTATGTCATTGATGAAGATATTAAACAGTACCAGTCCCAATACGGACCCCTGCGGGACATCATTTATCATCCATCTCCATATGGACATTGAGCCATTGACCTCTACCCTCTGTATGTGTTCATCCAACCAATTCCAATCTCTAAAGATGTTTCAGTCAGGCAATATTAAACTGCAAAACTTCCTTACCTTCCTTTGCTTAGTCTGTGGTCCTTAAATGTAATTTGAAAGGGACAATACAGTTATTCCTCAGGAAAAATACAGAGTGGCTTTTATAAATTTAAGGACTGGGACAACAGAAACCTCATACAGTTTGAAAAGGGAAAGTGGGGAGGTTTTGCACCATGCTTCAATATCGGCTATGAACCAAGTAAGTGAGTACTACTACTGGTGGTAGTACTCAGGGGCGGTCTTGGTGCATGGCAGGCTGAATATGAACCAACAGTGTGCTCTCATTGCAAATACTGCAAACCACAGACTTTGGTACTTCAGGAGGGTTGTGTCCAGCAGACCTAGAAAGGTTATCATCCTCCTTTAGTCAGTGTTAGTGAGGCTGCACCAGGAATAATGTACTCAGTTGTAGGTCCCCAGTTGAAGAGAAATAGAAACTGGAAAGGATCCCATGGAGGGATACCAAGATGTTCAAGAACCTAGGGTACAAGTCTGATGGAGAACAGGATGGGAGGGATGGTCTTGTTTAGTCTAACAGAGAGGAGGAAGGCTACACGGTGGTCTAATAGGTGCTTACAATTACCTGAAGAGTTGCTACAGTGATGATGGAGAAAAACTTTTCTCAGTAGTAGCAGGCAAGAGACAGTAACCCCAAACTATTGCTTGGGAGGTTCCAAGTGGACATTAGGAAAAAGCTCATCACCAGGAGGGTAATGAAGTAGAAATTTTTGTCCAGACAAGCTGGGGAATCAGTGCCTGGAGTTTTTCAAGACTTGTCTAGACAAAGCTGTAGCTGACCTGGTCTTTTGTTGGCAATAGTTCTCTTTAAAGTAAAAGAGAACCTCAACATGTCATTTTCCAAATAACATTTTTGTGATTCTGAGAAATGTAGAAATCAGAATGGTGACAGAAACAAGCTGATGCATCCTGAACTTTTTGTTAGGAAGGATTTTCAGTGTGTTGTCAGCACACTCCTGTCCTGACTTATGTCTGTCCTCCTCCTGCCCTAAAGTATTATTCTAAAGTCACTATATTGCTAGAGTGGTGGTCTAGCTCACGAAAAAATTGGCGTGAATTTGTTTGTGCTTTGTTTGGCGCACAAGGTTTGACTTAAAAAAGATCAGCAAAACATTGCTGCCAATGTGGACCCCAAATTAACTGTGAACCTAACCTACCTATTCCTGACGGTAACTTTATCTTTCAACATAGTTGTACAGGAAAGTGTCATAATTGGAGATCATAATAAAAATTGTTGGTCAAAAGCAAACTAATTCTAAAGTCAACTTTACTCACCAATGTATTTTAAGGAGCAGCACTTTGCTCCCTCAGACTTATCCATTTCTACTTTAGCCATTAATGGTAAAATTCCCATTAACTTCAATGGTTTAGGATCAAGCTCTTAGAGGGATTCATTAAAAAGCAATAATAGCAGAGGAAGAATGGGTCAACTTCCTACTACAACATTTTGCCCTTTAAATTGCCCAGCTTCTGTTTCTTTTTAGCAACAAATGATATTGGATTTCCTAAACATAACATAACCCCAGATGCCAGTGCTATTTTCAAGAAGAGAAATTTGCATATTTTAAATCAGGGAGGAAAGTAAGGAAAGTATATATGCTTTTTTTCATTTGAAGTAGGCAAGAACTTGCATTGAACACTACAAAACCAATAACAAGACAGTGTCACAGAGAAGCAGAGAAGTCATATACTTAATTACAGAGTATCTGACACTTATATTTAGAACCCAAAGCCTGGAGAAGGTTCTGTGGTGAGTCTAGAGTAATTAAATGACACTAGTGATGTCCTCAATGTAGCATATAGCTGTGACATATGGAAGTTGCAAACGTGTCTTTGTTCAAGAGAAAAACAAAAGCTTTGAGTTTGTTAAAGAATATTTTCTGTAGTGAGTTTGTAGGTTTTTAATATCATTTGAAGAGATGAATTGGTTAGCTAAATTGCTAACTTCCCTGTTTAGTGGAAATGGTGTATCCCTGGTTCACATCTGGAAATATAAGTTGTACAGCTGGGTATCATACTATATAATGAAATTATGGCTTTACCAGGTAACAAAAATATAGCGTATTCTATAGTCTTAAAATGTTCTATAGATGTTGGTTAATTAATACTCAGAAGAAACTTGAAAGGTAGTGGGAAAGTATAAATCTACTGAGACAGAGACTCTAAGTGACTTGCAAAAACCATACAGAAAGTCATTTTAAAAGCCAAGATTAGAATTCAGAAATTTCTGGCTTTTTGCCCCGCACTCAGTGCGCAGCCTGCACTAGATTTGAAATTCAATTGGTTTTTCTACTAAAATGCAATATTTAAAGTTTAACATAGCAACTGTTTGAAATTGTATTGATTTAAAATATAACACAAAAGATTTTAATCCTTATCACTTTTATTTTGAGAATAGCTTTAATAGCTATCACAAAAGTTTTAACATCTTAAGACTTCTTATATAAAGCATGGTCAGAAACTATACAGAATACAGGAAAAGTTTTAGATTATTTCTTTCCTTTCACTTGTGTCCTTCAAGCTATAAAATAATAAACTTCCTTCTAAGGAACTACTTCCTTTAGGTTACACTGAGAGTCATCATCAATTTGAAAAAGATGAACCTTGAGATCTTTATATTTATTAAAAACGTTGTTGAACATGCAAAAGACATCATGTTTAGAAACTATTTACATTAATATCTCTTCATGCTTGCTGTGGAAAAGATGTGGATGAGAAAATACAAAAAATACTTGCAGAGTAGAACCTGAGTAACATTTACACAGAATTGAGGCACATAACTTAAAAATTATGATAAAAAGTATAAAAATCCCTTAGAGTTTATAGCATGTGAAATTAACTTTTGCATTCAACAGATATATATACACATAGAAGTACAGTATCCTTTTTGAGCTTATATGTAACCTATAAGCCAAAATTGCACTTTTACAAACTTTTATGCAATATAGTAAGAATAACTGTCAATTGTCCACTTATAATGTAAACTGGGTATGAGGTCTGAGTCCACTTGAAGACTATAAAACATTTGCTTTCTGTTCCTAAGAGAATAAATACTTTAACCTGACTTAATGATGGTTTGCAACAATCTCAAATGTTTCTGAGCTATAAAAGTAGTGATCTGAGCATTCAGTCTATTCTAGGTAGAATTACTGTGGATCCTCATTGTGATTTTAGTATCAATTTATCCAAATTCTTACAGGTAAGAAAAAAAGTCTATGCCACAGAGAATAAAAGTCTTCATTTTGAAGACTGAGCCTGAGTGAGCATGTACTCTATTGACTGCAGGATTAAGACCATCTTCATCTCTTCTAGTTGTGTTTCATGCAGGGCCTGATCTAGAAGACATACTTTGAAAATGCCTCCTGAGTGAGTGTGGTGGGTTGACCTTGGCTGGATGCCAGGTGCCCACCAAGCCGCTCTATCACTCCCCATCCTCAGCTGGACAGGGGAGAGAAAACATAATGAAAGGCTCATGAGATGAGACAAGGAAAGGGAGAGATCACTCACCTATTATCATCACAGGCAAAACAGACTCGATTTGGGGAAATTAATTTAATTTATTGTCAATCAAATCAGAGTAGGGTAATGAGAAATAAAACCAAATCTTAAAAATACCTTCCCCTCACCCCTCCCTTCTTCCCAGGCTTAACTTTATTCCCAATTTCTCTACCTCCTCCCCCACAGCAGTGCAGCAGGACAGGGAATGGGGGTTGAGGTCAGTTCATCGCACATTGTATCTGCCGCTCCTTCCTCCTCCCACTCTTTCCCTGCTCCAGCATTGGGTCCCTCCCATGGGAGACAGTCCTCCAAGAACTTCTCCAATGTGGGTCCGTCCCATGGGCTGCAGTTCTTCATGAGCTGTTCCAATGTGGGTCCTTTCCACAGGGTGCAGTCCTTCAGGAACAGCCTGCTCCAGCGTGGGTCCCCCATGGGGACACAGCCTCCTTCGGGCACATCCACCTGCCCCGGTGTGGGGTCCTCCATGTGCTGCAGGTGGATATCTGCTCCACTGTTAACCTCCATGGACTGCAGGGGGACAGCCTGCCTCACCATGGCCTTCACCAGGGGCTGCAGAGGAATCTGCTCCGGCACCCGGAACACTTCCTCCCCTTTCTTCTTCTCTGACACTGGTGTCTGCACGGCTGTTTCTCTCACATTTTCTCACTCCTCTCTTCCGGCTGATGTTGTGCAGCAGTTTTTTCCCTTTCTTAAATATGTTCTTACAGAGCCGCTACCACCGTCGTTGATTGGCTCGGCCTTGGCCAGCAGCGGATCTGTCTTGGAGCTGGCTGGCATTGGGTCTATCAGACATGGGGGCAGCTTCAGGTGACTTCTCACAGAAGCCACCCCTGCAGCCTCCCCCACTACCAGAACCTTTCCACACAAACCCAATACAGTGAGCAATGAAAAAAAGGCAATCAGGGGTATTCCTAATTCCCTAATTCCATAGGAATTCCATGAGAGTTATATTAACACTATACTGAATGGTACTGACAAGACGGGCAATTCTTGTTTTAGAGGCAGAGTCTGAAAATCTTAAAGAGTTCTACTGGCAAAAACTGAGACATGAAAGGTATTTGTGAACAGAAGAAAAGAGTTTCAGACTCCAAGTTTTTGAATGTAAGGAAAGAATCTTGGAATCTATTCTTAGCACTGTTCCAATCTATACCAGGCTGCTTGTCCAGCTTCCAAAGGAGTTTGCTTTAGAACTTCAAAATGAACATATGATTTCTGAATTGTAGCTATGGCTTTATGCATGACACGACTACTGCTTGAGAAACAGAACCAACTTCTGAGGAAATAGACTTGGTTTTTGCTAACTAATTTACTTCCATTGTTAATAAACCACAATTTATCCATTTAGAACATATTCAGGATTTTATTCAGATATTTATTTCACCATTATATGCTTGGGGCCACCCAACTGGAAAGCAGCTTGGCAGAAAAGGACCTGGTGGTACTGGTGGACACCAACTTGAACATGAGCCAGCAAAATGTCCTTGCAGCAAAGAATGCTAATAGCATCCCGGGCTGCATTAGGAGTATTGCCAGCAGGTCAAGGGAGGTGATCCTTCCCCTCTGCTCAGCACTGGTGAGGACACACCTAGAGTGCTGTGCCCAGTTCTGGGCTCCTCAGTACAAGAGAGAAATTGCCAAACTGGGGAGAGTCCAGGAAAAAGCCACTAAGATGACTAAGGGGTTGAAACATGTGCCCTATAAGGAAAGGCTGAGAGAGCTGGGACTGTTCAGCCTCGAGAAGAGAAGGCTCAGGGGGATCTTATTAATGTGTATAAATTCCTGAAGGGAAGGTGCAGAGAAGATGGAAGCAGGGTCTTTTCAGCGGTGCCCAGTGAACAATCCATCTGAATAGGAAACACTTTTTTGCTGTGAGGGTGGATAGGCACTGTCACAGGTTGCCCAGAAGAGTTGTGGAGTCTCCCTCATAGGAGATTTTCAAAACCCATCTGGACACAGTCCTGGGCAACCGGCTCTAGGTGGCCTTATTTGAAGAGGGAACTTGGACCAGATGACCTCCAGAAGTCCCTTTCAACCTCAAGTATTCTGTGATTCTGTGATTCTATAACAGTGTAAGATTTTTCATCTTTAATGAAAAGTAATACCAAAATGTGTTTGGGTTTCGGGGGGGGGGGGATGAGATGGGTTTTTTATGGGGGGGTGAGCTCTGATACTTCAGGAAGGAACATTACCATCTGAATTTTAAGACTGATTGCAATGCAATACTGAAGACAAAGAGAATTTTTTTTTAATAAAAATTACATTTTGTGCATGCACAGGGGAAGTAAAGAGATGGTTTTGGTTTTTTTCCTCGTGGAGGAGATGTGTAGAGTACACCATTTACATATGTGTAATAGGGTGAGAGCTTCTAAAGAAAAAGTAAGTGATGAACCTCACAGGCAGAGAATGCAGGAATGATTCTATTCTGGAATGAATAATGTACAGATCACAGATTTCTGTGAAAGAAGTCAATCACTGACTTTGTTCTCTGCCTGTCCTAACGTCCTGGGAGAAGGGCGTATGAAATAGAAATCAATCCACATCCTTTGATAGAAAAGGCCCATTAAAAAGAGGGACTTCAGAAAGTAACATCCATCTTTCCTTAGAACCATACAGTAGTAGATTTTCTGCTTGTTGCCATAGAATGAAAATTGACTTTAATCAATAGAAAACTATTATTCAGTTTTTCAAAATTCCCTTCCAAACTGTATCCAGCACTCTGACATTTATATTTAAAAGGTTTGCCTTTCTTTATGTCTTTCATTCCTGGTCAACTGGTATAATTTAAAAGAAGAAAACAGCACTTGTTCACCTATGGTAACAAATTAAAGTTTATATTCCAAGATTTAAAATTATAGTCTTTGCTTTAGAGCAAATCATCACTGTGGAATTCCCATTACATATTAGGTTACATTGCATTCCTCATGGTTTATGCATAAACAAAGAATTTATCTAATCAGACTCTCTTTTTTAATAACACTTTTTTCTTTTTCTGTCACTGTATTGACCTCAATGTAAAATCAATGACAGCACTTAAAACTGCAGTTAACACTTCTAATTATCTTGGTTTTGTCAGACCACTTTCCAGTTTTGTCAGACCAATTTCTTTCCATATACCTTTTTATGAAGCTACTTGCTCCAAAAGTCTGCAAGCTCTTCAAATGACAAACATTTCCAGTCTAGTTTACTGTCATTTTGACTCCTATTTTATGAGCTTTTGAGACTGCCTTCCCAGAAAAAGTTACATATTGCCTATATGCCATCTGCAGTTTAGATTCTCAATGTGAAAAGTATCTTCCATTAACTTTTAAATCAAAATTACCACCAGTGTCAAATTCCTGACAATCAGGGCAATTTATTTTCTAATAACAGAATGACATATTCTCTTCACTATGTTTTTATTAAATACCTAAAATCTATAAATCCCAGCAATTTGTCATTCTTTTGGGTAACAATCTATAGTGTGTCAAAAAGCTTTTAGTCTTTTGTTATAATAATAACCATATTTATTGTTCAGTACTTCATAGTTAATGATCTATATATAATGCCCTC
Organism: Pelecanoides urinatrix; assembly: GCA_013400755.1. NCBI lineage: Eukaryota > Metazoa > Chordata > Aves > Procellariiformes > Procellariidae > Pelecanoides > Pelecanoides urinatrix. The sequence goes on from VZTQ01009332.1 coordinate 72,146, forward strand.
CAACACAAAGATTGAAACTTGCTGCAGTATAATTGTAACTGCCTTGTATTACTTATGCACTTTCATAATTTATTACCAATTTCTATTCTGAAAAATCATGTGTAATAATGTACCTTGAAGACTGCTCTGGTGAACTTCCCAGGCTGATGAGACCAGCAGCAAACACTTTTGATAGCTAAAGGCTAAGAATTCTACTTTCATGCATGATGCATTTTCTTGTTAACATTTGTCCTGGTTTCAGCTGGNAACCTAAAAACCAAGTCATTGCCACTTACCTGTTTGGTCCTTTCACCCACATGCTTTGCAGATGAGTCATTGTCCTCTCTGCCATCTGCTTTTCCACGATGCAAAATGAAATACATGGGTCAAATCCAGATTGTAGTCCAAAATAGATACTGTAGAAAATATAGAAAATATTATTATAGTTGAGTGTCAATTTTTGCTACCTCTAGGCATTTGACCTGACACATTTTTTTGTTTAGTTGGGTTTTTTTGGTGCCAGTTGTAAAAGAGACTCAAGCCATATGCTTTCAAAAGCAAGTAATGCTCTTATCTAATAGGCAATTTATTCTCCAGAAGGCTCTCTCATTTCATGACTTATTATATTTATATGTGTATATTTTATTTAGCAGTGAATTATTCTCTATGTTTTCTTGAAACATTTGATCTTAGTAACTACTCAGGGAAATGTTCCTTTTTATGTTTCTTATATTAATATTCAATAACAACTACTTTTTTTTAAAATTTATTTCTAAAACATTCACAACTTGTAGTTGACAGTGAAGTAATCTTAATTTGTTCATTTGTTCTACTACTCCTACACTATTGTAATTCAGCTCCCATGGATTGTCAGCAGAAATCTATTTATCAGCTGCATCTTGTTCAACACACCATCACAGGCTTCCTAAACAACAACAACAAAAAAATAGCATTTCATTCCATTCTATCAGACCTTCACTGGCTCCCAGATTGCAAAAAAATTGATTTTATGGAGCTTTATATGACTTTCTCTTCCCTTACTTTTACTACCATGTGTTTTTACTTGTTCATTTTTAATCAACCTCACAGCACATTCTGAACAAACAAAATCCAAATTTCAGTTTGACTGTTCACCCCCTACAGACTATTAGCTAAGGTCTCCCTTCTACATATTGTCTTCCTATAGTTTGTCTGTATGGAAGTAGTACATATATAGAAATGTATTGTGCTGTCTATTTACTCATGTAGTTAGATCATACAGGAAAGGAGGAAAGAAGGAGCAGAAAAGCTTGAAATGGAGACGAAAGCCTTAAGAAGAAAGCTGAAAGATAGAAAAGAGAACAAGGCAGATACTCTCTATAAGACGTTGCATATAAGTCCTAAACACATTAATACGATCTGTGCTACCATTACCTCTGTCACCAAAAAATACCTAAGTAAAGAAAGTTTCAAGCAATATCAAACAGAAGGATGATGTCAAAAAGGACAGAAAGTTATAACCAACATATTTAATCAATGCTTCTGAGTATATTTACAAGAGAGGACACTAACAGACATTAAGAATACTTTATCCTAGATGACTGCAGGGTCTGTGTAGCAAAAGGATTAAATTAATTGGGAAGATTCAAAAGTAGCAAATCTCTAGGATCAGGCAGAATTCAAGCCAAGTTGTTTAAAGGACAGCAGAATCAATGTCACTCACAATGGAGAGAAATCCAAAACAAAGGTCTCTAAAGACTAGGAATGCGATATGAGGGAGCAAAAGCAATAGTATAACTTCTGGCCACCAAAATATGAACCTGATACATAGAAACTAGGACTGCATCTGCACACAATGGCTGAAAGGAAGTTTATAAAAGAAGACAAAGAAACTTTCAGATTTGAGCTCTGTTGATTTCTAAGTAATGCATTTACAAAACAAAACAAAACAAAACAAAACAAAACCAAAAAAACACCACTTATTCTACTCTACCTGCTTAATATAAGTCAGATGACTTGCCTTCTGGTGGAGCTAATATTAGTGTGCACAGAGTGCCACTAAAATTCTCTGCAGAAGACCTTCCATTCACAAAACCCAAAAATACCCGAAGCCTAGCCCTTAATACCTCTTTAATGTGATGGCTATCTCAGGCTTTCTATCATGTGGGATGAAGATCTATTGGTTTTAGGTTTTCAATAACATTTCACAAAAAGCAACATGTAAGCTATTATTTTTAAATTTCAAACCATTTGATGGAATTATTCCTCAAGGAAATCAGCTGCTGTTACTATGCATCACCATTTTATTTCAAATTCATAAGTCTGTATTGATTTTCTGTGGCATATAGTATTTGGGTAATAGCTCAAACAAAACCCATCTGGCACAATCAGCTGGGGACGCTGAACTTAGTGAATCAGACTGAAAAGTTACAATATGCTGTGTCAGTAACAACATATCAGCTATTCAAGAGGTAATAATTAAAACCACAAAAGGAAAGAGGAGTAAAATAATAATTTAAATTTAAAAAGATTAAAAAAGATGAAGCAACAAAAAAAAGTACTGTAAGTCATTCCACAAACAAATGTACACAATAAAGATCTAGATTTGACGAAGAAGAACATTTAATGATTAATAAACATATAGCCTGGCACTTGATTTACACAGCCAAAGAAGACATTCATTACATTATATAAAGAAAGGAGATATTGTTTGGATTTTCTGACCTGTAATCTAAGTAGCAAAGTGAGTGTTGCAGATATTTGATATTCATTAAGCTCCTGCACTGGAAGGAATATCACTACATTTGCTTATATTTTAACGTTTGGTTCAATAGTAAAGGCAATAAAATAAAAATGCATCTAGGGCAGTTACGGAACCTTCTATTAGAACTCAGAAAAATAGATTTGGAAAGTATCATACAGTATGAACCTCTCTGGCTTCACTGGAAGCATCAGTGAATATATGTTCTTTAATTCCTAGGCAGTTTTTGGTAAAATGGAGTTCAGTGGAATTCACTTATTAGTAAGTAATGAGTAAAGAAAACTAAAGCACTTTTTTTTTAACTTTTCCAAACCAAGTGGCACATACCCAGTTAATAATAAAGTAAGGCTGCAAAAAAGAATTGGTATGTTACAGTTTTGGAAAGGTATATTTAGAACTGTCAAACAACCTCAGACACTCAGATCAGTCTCTTGAGCTGGACCAGGACATGTATGAAACAACTGTTTCTGTATTTGTAGTGTGGAAAGCAGCTCCAGATAGCAGAGTTTTGTGAGGTTACAGAGGGGAAAAAGGAACTATATGTGAAATAACTTATAGTTTCATTTTGCCTTAGATCAGAACTACTCTGTCAGAAATGTGGTTGTCCTGGTTTCGGCT
>VZTQ01009333.1:0-131536 GCA_013400755.1 Pelecanoides urinatrix
GTAAGGGCAGCTGGGAAGGTTGCCTGTCAGCTGGGAGTGAAAAAATTCATCCGGTGTTGCATATGTATATAATCTCCATATGTTCTCCTTCATGGAGATGTATTACAGAAGTGCTGATTAAGTAAGGTTTTGGTTTTACTTTTGTTTCTTCAGTATGTGGAATATTTTTGTTAGCACAGGTAGGCAGCCACCATACATATCTATATACCATATATATATGTATATCATACATATCATATTATATCATGTATAAAATATTCAGTTTCTTGTAGGTTCCATATTAAAGAACAAAAACCTTCCTTCTGTAGGAAAAGATTTCAAAGCCAAGGTATAGCAGTTCTTTGGTTTTTATCATGTTAAAAACACCTTTCCCCAACAACCTTTATGTATTAAACTTTTATTAAAAATAAAGAGATTGTGGTAATTTTATTTTTATTGATGAGTTTACAAGTTAATCATGACAGGTTGTACATACAGTTTTAGAAAAATCATTGTGGATAATCTTTAAAGATACACAGTGCATATGAAATCTTATTTCCTATGCATAATCAAAACTGTGGTGTATGAAATTTTTACAGGTCAATAAAGAGATTTTTTCAGAAGGCTGGCTATAATGTTATATGCTATAAACTTTCAACACAGGTTTAGTATTGATGGTCAAGTAGCTACTGAATGTTGACTGGTTGAACAGTGACTTACCGTTTCCTTGTATGTGAACATGCAAAATTATGTTCTTATGTATACGCAGTTTTCCCATAGCATATAAAGGCACTTCAAAATATACTAACCATTTTAGGGAACAAATGAACACTAAGTGAGAGAGTAGTGTCCTTGTCTGAATCACTAGGATTAACATCAAGTTACTACTTGAAAGATTTAATTGCTAAAAGGTGAAAGGTCACAGGGGAAAAAAAGAACTGGCTAAAATAGGCCATAGTTTCCCTTAAAACCACACAGAATATTTTGTGCATTACTTTTTCAAAAGGAGCTGGGTTATCGCTACAGCTCCATGCCAAGAACTAGTTCAGAATAATACTTTTTAATAAAATCTCTGAGGAAATAGCTATAAATTCAGTCTGAAAAGCTTGTGGGATCTTCCTGAATGGAAGGTGCTAGGGAGAAGAAGGTTGTTACCACTACTGAAGTTGCTTGGTCTGTTTGTAGGTTTGCCAGTCATCAGGTTTTGAACTCTGTGATAAGTAATGTTATTTCACAAAGTTTCGTTCAAAACAGCTTAGTTATTTCCAAGAGGGAAGCAAGGGAGAAAGTTGGCTGTCAAAAAGAAACCCAGACAACTTTTGTCTGAGAAACTCCTGAAGCAAAGACTAGATAATTGCTATCAGTATGGTCACCATCCCAGAGATGTGATGTTCTCTTTCTTTTAAAGATATGCCCACAACAAGGCCGTTTGTGATGCTGAAATAACTCTCTCGGAAGATTTCCTCAAACTTTATTAGTTAAATCCCGTAAGGATGCTGCCTCTTACCATCGCTATCAGGTCCTGGTGGCTGCTGCATGAGTTTGGGCACCAGAACTTAAAACAATTTTCTAGCATCTGGAGCTGTCAGATATGTTTCTGCATTACTTGTCCCACAACACTGGAGAAATTTCCTGGCTGGATTCGTGTGGGGACAAGGGCCAAACGGGCGGGAGGGAGTGAGGAAGTAGATTGGAGAAGGGTCAAAGCAGAGTGGGGGTGAGGGGTCTGTGATTTCGTGCACAGGGAGTTAAAGGAATATGCGGGCTGAGGGAAGCAGCAGTGAATGTGACAGTGGAGTGTAAGCACGGAGGATGCTATCTGGAAAGAGGCAGGTGGTAGGAAAGGATAAGGAACTGGGAAGTGGTTAGGGAAAACAGGAAAAAAAACCCTGACATGGTCAGTAGATCTAATTAAGCAGCTCAGGTCTGGCAGCCAGGGTTGAGCAACGATGCCGAGGAGAAGACAACGAATGTCCTGTGTGAGTGGGGTGGGTGGGGAACAATCGATGGTAACACTGACACAGTACATCCATGCAAGAGGCTGAATTAGCAGTTTGCAGGTTGCTTTAATGCTTTAATTTTTTATTTTGTGTGTCGTTATTTGAACTTGACACTTGCTTTTTGTGTTTGTTTATGTGCAGGGGTATCATTCTTCAAAAAAACCCTGGCTTGGTTTCTGGCTTATCTGAATATGCAGGGCTGAAATCTGCAGTGATTCAGGAATTGATTGACAGCTGAATGATTCAGGGATTGATTGACAGCTGAATGAGGCACCCTTCCTGTGAGCGTGGGGGTGAGGGGGCAGGCAGCACAAGTCAGAGGGTGAAGAGCAGCTAGAAACTGTGACAGATAACATCCTTTTCATCCCTCTCTGCTGCCATGGGTCTGTTAGAGTCCTTCCTTTCCCATGGAGGGGCTTTTTTGTTTGATTTTTTTTTTTTTTTCAGTTAAGGTTGTTAAAGTTGAATGCAGCCCAGTACCAGTAGAATGGTAATATGACCCTGTGCAGTGTGTGGCACTGGATAGCAGCTCTTCAGGACAGCCAGAAACTCTAGAAGGGGCAGGAGAGAAGGCAGGTGTATAGAGTTTCCCATTAGCAGCCATTATAGTCTGCTAATGGATAACTTATTCCTGTCCTGGTGCAAACATGTTGACTGTTTTTTGTGTGCGGGGGCTTACTAATGAGCATGTCTAGAAAACTGCTTTTAGAACAAAAACACCTGCAGTGTATCTTCCATTGCTTTCATGAGGAATGTCTGGTTTAAAAAAAAAAAAAAAAAAGGTGCATTTAAAAAAATTTCAATCTTTAATTTTTTCAAACAAAATTCCACATGGTTATTATGAGAAATTTTAATGAGAATGAAGTTTCCAGTAGAATCAAATCAGTTTTATGGGAAGAAATCAGGTTATCAAAGCTGTACAGAAAAAGTACGTACATTTTTTAGTATAACAAATGTATCTTTTTGCCTTCTGTCAACATTGCAGGAGTAAGTCATTTTCTAGTGTCTGTCAAAATGAGAAGTTAAACTCCATAAAACTGGAAATAAAACTTTTAAATAACTAAAATTATATAATATTTTGGAAAAGCTTTTTCGGGATGTGGCAAATCATCATTACATAGACAGTAAAAGGACAGTATGTGTCTCAATGAAAATGTGTGCAAACACAGGTGAATCTTAAACTGAAAATAAGCACTCATATATGAACTGCAAGTTTTTATGTAAAAAAGTTGTTGTTGATTGGTTGCAGTGTAGACTCCATGGAATTCAGTAGCAAAATATCCACTCTGCAATTGACAGGTGGAAAGAAATACCTTGACTAGCCTGTAGGAGAGCAGCAAATTAAAAAAGGATGATGTTTTCTTGTCAGGCAGGGGCTCTGCGCATCCTGATTAGGGATGCTCCGGAAATGGACCACAAGCACCTGGCGAGGCAGAAGACAAGTACACGCGAATTCATAACGCCTGCACTCTTCATGCACTCTCAGAGACTNTCTTCTCCTGACAGAGAAAAGATGATGCGCTTACTTTTGGCACGTTCATTCCAAATAAAGGAAGCATCCCATGTTTTCTAGTTAATTTTCTTGACATGTTTACTGCAAAACCCTTTTCCATTTATTGAAGCCTTCCTTGAAACCTTTCTGATATAAATTTGTTGCAATTTTTGATCTTGCTTATTTTGTCTTGTATTGAAATAAATCTGTTCCAAAGCATTTTCAATTACCATTTTGTCACCTTTTCAGTTGTTTTGCCTTATTTTTCATATTTCTTTTGCCCTATTTCCTTTATTTCTTACGTTGTACTGGAGCAGTATTTCTTGGGTTGGTTCTGTCGATGTACATACAAAATACAAATTGCAGAATAAATACTAGAAGTACAATATTTTTGTTTTAATCGTCTAGTTCTCGTATGTTTGGTTCTATTCCACCTCTTTGATAGACTTCATGATTTCTGCCTATGTGCAGAAGGGAGACACTTTAAGTACCAGTACCTCACTTCTAACATTCCTAACTTTTCCTTTGGTCTGAAGACTTCTTTTAAATTAGGTGTTGCATGCATTTTTATGGAGCACATTAAGCTCATTACGCACAGCAGTTTTAGAGCACAAGAACTTACAATTTAAATATGTCATGTGCTTTGATTAACTGCTTTAAGTGCAAGACTGTCAAGGGAGAAAGTCAGTAAAGAGCTAAATACTAAAAGGCTTTCAGAAAGAGAAAATGCTAAAAATTAAAGAGGAGACACTCATTCTGTCAAAGTGTTCCAGGATTTTACTACCACTTCAGCTGTTAAGCAGAGCAGTAATACAGTAATGCGGTTACAGGCTTGTTATAAGAAGTTGGCTCAAACTAGTAGAAAGGTGGGTTTTTTTAATGTTGGATTGTTTGGGGATTTTTTAGGAGCAAGAAGAATGGGAAGGAAAAAAGATCGGTATACTTCTCATTAATCCTTTATTTTGCCATTTCATTCATTCAGAATGAATAGGTGTACTGTCAGAGCTGAGCATACCTGCAAAAGCTTGCTTGTACAGAGCACCGCAAGGCGCTCTGACCAAAGAGCAAACCACCACCTCACGCTTCCTCTCCCCAAGCAAAGCCCAAGCTTGATGTCCTGCTTAGCACTAGGTCTCAGCCCTGGTGACACTGTTAACCTCTTGACCATATTTTCCTTCAATATGACTCTTAAGTGTAAATGGCCTCTTCTGTTTCTTACAGTACTTATTTCTGCTACTCCCTGACTTTTACCTGTGTCATCCCACATTTTTTTTCGGTTTTCAGTCTAGCCTCCACTTTCTTTCTCTGAGTCTTTTCAAAGCTCTGGTCATGCAGTTAGCAACTTATAATGGTAATTCCCAAATAAATCCTCAATTTGTTCTTTAACCTTTTTTCCACTCCCCTTGTTCAAGAGTAAGGGCAATGGTGGAATAATGCAGAGGTTTAAATCTGTGTCTTCAACTCACATCTTAAAGCCCTCTATCAAGCTTAGTTCAAAAAACATTTTTGAAAGATTTCTCATATTTTCCATCTTCAAAAGCAAAGGTGTTAGTATCAGACTCGGTTTTGTTTATCATTTGATTCAATTAACTGAACTGTCTCATTGTCAGTCAGTCAAGAGACATTGAGGAACCTCAAGAGAAAAAGTTACCAGAAAAACAGTGGAATCCTTCTCAGATGCAAAATTAATGGAAGGGACAAAGAGAGAATTCATTTCCTGAAAGGACAGAGGCTCCTTTTCTTTCTGGCTCTGACATGGGTGACGCAGGGACAGAAGAGAAGGGGAAATATAAGAAAAAAGAGTAGCCCTCTCCATTAAACAAGACTTTCAGAGACATATTTCTTTGGCTCTTTTGCGTCTTCCCCTCTGTGACATGCACACCGCAATGATGTAGAGCTGACCTTCCTGTCGAGTGAGCTCTGCTGAGGCACCTGCGAAGGCAGCTGGGGCTGGGTGTGAAGCAGAGCCGTCCTCCGGAGGAGGTGCAGGTCAGAACGAAGGGGCTCGGGAGCCCTGAGCGTTGCTCTGTGGAAAGGACGAAGGCCCGCCGCCTCTGCACTTGCAGCGGGCTTCCCTGGGTTTGGAGCACGAGCGTTTTTGTGCGCTCTCCTTTGGGGAAGAATCGCAGAGCCCCACTGCTCTTCCTGCTGGTGGGATTTGCCCGCGGGGGCGGTGGCGCGGTGCCGGAGGGTGAGGTGAGGGTGAAGCAGGCTCCGCGGGCTCCCCGTGCGGGTGCTGTTCCGGGAGGGCGGCACGACCCCTGCTCCCCCGAGCCCCAGGGCCGCACGCGTCTGCCGGCAGCCTGCCCACCAAGGGGCTTCCTGCAGAGCCGCCGGCAGGTTGGGCCCCCCCTTCCCACCCTGCTGGGCGCCCGCCGCCTCCTGCCGGGCGGCCCAGGGCTGGGGCGCGGGCTCTCGTCTTCCACCAGGCACCCGTGAGAGCCCTGCTCCACCATGGAGCCGCTCGCAGCTCCGAGAGAAAAGGGCCTCCTCCTGTCTCGCAGCTTCGCAGCCTTTGGCGGGTCCAGAGGGTCGCGTCTTCCATATTTGTGGGAATTATTTAAAACAAGTCTCTGAGAGTGCATGAAGAGTGCAGGCGTTATGAATTCGCGTGTACTTGTCTTCTGCCTCGCCAGGTGCTTGTGGTCCATTTCCGGAGCATCCCTAATCAGGATGCGCAGAGCCTCTGCCTGACAAGAAGATACACCAGGTCACACAGCTATGTGTGAAGAGTATTTTCTGAGAAGTAGAAAAATAATAGTAGCCAACAGTTTAACCATTTCAAATGAGTGGTTGTATGCTGTATTTTTGAATTTCCTTGTGATTATAATGGTTTCTTTTTTGATGTAGGAATTATTCAAAGTGAATGGGAATGATGGAAGTGATCGTTGGTACTCAGTTCTTCAGAAGTGTTCTTTTCTGTGAGAAGTTGAAGTGTATTATTGTTGGTACCTTAACTCATCTGTCATACGGTAAATGTAGATGTTAGTGAACTGGATAATGTTAATATTAGGGATAGATTAGTCAACCGATTTTTAAATAAAATTGTTATGGCCAGAATCCCTCCACACAGAATTAGTTGCTGCCATTTTACAAAATATCATTCATGGCTGATGAGAGTTCAATTTTAAAGCATTAGTAAATATTTTATTACATTTCCAAAATTCAGTTGGCTTTCCATTACTTATTTGCTTGCTCTAATTGCCCATTGTTGTCTTCTCTGGACTTTGGTTCCTGCTTGGAGCATTTCTTGTAATGTGTGTGCATGTACAAATTGCATTACTATACCAAGTAAACATAGTTGCTTATATCTACCCTTAATAAAGGAGCCCACTGGGCTGAAGTAGTTTCCCATAAATGAAATATTTTGTTAAATATTTGTTTTTAACTTTTTTCTTCTATGTGTCTTTTCTCGGAGTCAAGTAGATCAGTTTACATCTATCTATGACAAAGCCTCAAAGTGCACTCTAGCCAGCAGTTCCAAGGGGAGAGGTTTAAGTAGCTGGAGACCCTGCTCCCAGGAACCTTCCCCTCTCCTAAGGAGTTGGCCTCTAAGTGGATTTTTAAAGGTATTTATAAATTTGGGACAGATACTCTAATTGCAAAACCAGACAAATAGATGAACCTTCGGGCATTTTTCTAGAATAGCATTTTGTAAATGGAATGTGTTAGACTGACCATTAGTAAAAACAAAACGAGTCTACAGGCATCTTAACATGCAGCACTGAAAAGTCAGTGCCGTAGGTTACATCCAGCAGACAGATCAGGTGCTGTGTCGAGTTCTTGGGAACAGAGATGGGGAGGTCTGTGCATGTGTCTGTAAATTTGTGAGGAGTTCTCAGAAAAAAAACTCTGAAAACAGGTTGGCCTGTCTGCTGTCAGTGAAAGACGAGGAGAGAGGGAGGGATGGATTAGTACAGTCTGTAGTGTGCATTTGTATGATATATACTTAGGGCAGACTGTGGTATTGCATGTGTTAAATCCTCAGTTTCTCAAAGTATTTCCTTCTGTTATGTGATTGTGTTGGGGAATGTCTGCACATATAAAATAACACTGCTGTAAATTCTTCTCTGTTTGGACATGCATTCTGCAAATTAAGGTCATGCTGTTTTATCTAGGTGAGTATTTGTAAATATTTAGCATTGTTAATTTAAAGATTTTTCTCTGCTTGAACACACAGTGTGCAAATTGAGGCCTGGCTGGTTGGCTGCCTTGGGGAAAAGGGGTGCTTACTCTGTCAGTAAAGACCACCAAGAACTTTGATTTTAGAGCCTTGTGCCTTGCTGCTTTTATAGATGGAAGGCGATAGAAACTGCAGTGGTGTCTGTTCTTTTCTGAGCTTCTGAGGGGGAAAAATAGACAAAGAAAAACAGTGAGAGAGTGCTATTTGGAGACACCTGTTTCTGTTACATATCTACCAGGAAGGGGATGAACTGGTGGCTCTGCTCGCCCTCAGCTGCATGACTGTATGCTGCTTTTGTGCATAACGTCCATCGCTCCTTAGTAACCTTTACTTAGGGCAAAATATTGCTGTTCGATCTCTGAAAACGCTATGTAAAGTTTACTGTCTGGAGTATGTCTGCCTCAGTATACTGAATCTGTCCGGCTGGTCGATGCAGGTGGGGCGGTGCTGACACACACTTCAGGAGCTGTGCTTGCTCTCTGCCCTTCCCGGCGCACCGGCGGGGAGAGTGCAGGTGCCCACGCTCCATTGCCAGCACGTACAGAGCACCTCGTGTACTGCGTGGGCACGAGCTGCTGTCTAGCACATAGGTAGCAGATCAAATGCGCTTCCCACTTGGAGGGCTTGTTAGCAGCATGACCCACACAGTCGCTCTACTTGACAGGGAGATGTGGGGATCTTAGACAGGTGTTTCAGAATATCTCAGCATGATTGTGTGTCATTCCCCATAGCATCCTCGTTTTTCCATACTCTATATAAAACTCCCTTGTTCAGCATTAGAAACCTGCTGCTCTCATTCTGTATTGTTATCTCTTGCCAGTATATAAGCAGAATAACTAATTCTGCATCAGGTGTGACTTTCCAATAGACTCTAAGAATAGTTGTGGTGGAGGGGGGCATCTCAAAAGGCGATGGTTATGTTCAACCAAAGTTTTAAGCCTTTTTTTTGAGCGAAGGCTCATGAATTCATCTGCATCTACCTTAGCATTTATGAGGTTGTAAGCAGTAGTTTGTGGATTGAATTACTTTCAGGAGAAGGGTTTCATGATGGGTGCTTGAACTAAAAGAATCGATGTGTTTTTTATTTTGTTTTTAATAAAAAGAGGCTTCACTACCTACCACTTTTCTTCCAAGAGAGGGACTAGCATCCTACTGAGGCAGACATTGCTGCACATCTTGCCTTGTCTTTAAATTCAGTTAACATGGATCATGGATCTGATTTGGCCTGCGCTGCTGTGTACAACACAAAAGAAAAAATTAAAAAATTTCCACCTAGAAAAACCTCACGGGAGCTAAAAAGCAACAAGCAGTGTGGAAGGTAATAATTCCTGGTGACTAAATATACATATGTTATGTGTTAAAATATAGTACTGTATGTACCATTATTAAAAGAACAATTTCTTTTTGATTAAAAAAAATACAATTAAATCAGATCTCCTGAATGTTCTGGCTGTCATTTTCTTTAGCCAGTAGAAACCTGCCTTTCTGGTTTATGAAGCCATGGTGCTAACATCTAAAGCAAGATGTTATGACTCATTCGAACAATTCTTTGTTCTCTCTTGAAAGCATTGCTGATGATATTTTCAAATATTCTTTGGTTTACCCCTAAGAATGCAAGCCTCTAGCAAGTCTGAGCTTAATGCAAGGCAGATTATGTAATTTTTGCAATGCCATATGATGTGAATGTAATCCTGTTTACATCTTTCATAGTTTTAGTTTGCAGTTTTGCTGAATTTTGCTGTAATTTTATCAGGGGAAATAAGATGGCTTTTCTGAGTTTTCTGAGAAAGCAAAACTTTATTCAACTGCAGTAAAAATGTATTTCAGGACTGAGAAGTAGATGAATCCACTTACGGATTCATCAGCAAAATTGCTTTCTTAACACCATTTGAAAAGGCAATTTACTTGCATGGAATCCTGAAATCATGTGGCTTAAAATGAGAACTTTAATTGAAAATGAAGTTGCAGTGGTTTCAGCGAGGGTTAGTGTTTTGCCTGAAGAGTGCTCCTTGGTGCTGGGAAAATACAAGGTTGAGGAAGGTGAGGTTAGAGGGGTGCGGGCATACCTGCTGGCTCTCATCCTGGCAGTTCCCTTGCAAAGCACTGCCTGGTGTACATGCAGGCATTGCTGAAGGATGTGAAAGGGATTGGCGAGGAGGGCTACAGAGACTATTACGCATAGTCTGTTTTGGCTGAGGATAACCAAAGTGTTGAGCATCTTGCTGCTGTAGAGGTGGAGCACCCCCAGCCATTGTAAATTGAATGGTTTTGCTCAGCATTTCCCCACAGCTGGACCACCTGTTTCTGCAGGACCTACAATGATGGATGTGTTAACTGAGCTGTGTCAAGAGAATAAATAAAGAGGCATTTATGTTTTCTCTCAGCCTAGCAATATAAGTAAAAAGCAGTTAAAAAGCTTTTTACACATTGTTGCCATTTATCTCTGAAAGGAAAGAAGGGAGTCTTCAATGTCAGCCAAACCAGGTGTGAAACGTGTGTCTTTCTTGGGGATAACACAGTAGCTTTAGCCTCCACAGGAGGAAAGCTGTCCCAAAGACTCTTTACGTAGAGCCTATTGTAGTCCTCAACTGACTGAAGAAGACTTTCAGCCAAGAAGCCTAGCTGAAATATAAACTGGTGCAGAGTTAAACTTTTGTAAGACTTAAGCTTCTTTATTATGTTAGTGTCTTTGATTACTCCCAGGAGTGTGTAGTAGTATTGTAAGATGCCTGAATGGAAAACTGACAGCTTCATCTTTGCCGCTGGATTCTTATTTCTTAATTCTGCTAATAAAACTAACTGATGCTACGAATAACGTTACTGGTCAGACAAAGAGTGGAAAGATCATTGAAAGCAAGCAGGTTTGAGCTTCACAATCACAGAAGCTCAGCATGCCTTTGGTGGGCACGCTGTAAGCCAGGGTGCGGGCAGCCCTTTCTATGCCTTTTGCAAGGGTTTACTAACCACACTTTGGCTAACCGTGTCAAATCCCTGTGGCTCTGAGCAGCTGGTGGCGGAGCTCCTTCTGTCTACAATATTCTTCTAATGTTTAGTACCCAGTTGGAAGTGTCGCCATCATTTATCTGCGCATGTCGTTTGCAGTCAGGGCTGCTTGTTTATTTTGAGTTTTTCCTGTGTTTGTTTCTAGAGACACCTGTCCAATCCTAGGTTCCCAAGACATTGTTGTACTGTTTAAATGATAACAGAAATGGTTCCAATGGTTCCAGTTTGCCTTATATGACGTATGAATGATGAGATAGCTGTGTGCTTTTTAGTGGGACATCTCCCCTGCTTCTTTGAATAACAACTGACTTAAAGATAAAATGAGGCAGGACAATTACTGCTTCAGTTGTGAATCCCTGCTGTCTAATAATTCAACCTGTATTTTTAAATTTTTTTTTTAAGGTATGTTTTGTTTTGTTTTTTTTTCTGTCTTTTTGCTGTAGTGCTCCTGATAGTCACTCTGTAGCTAAGAGGGGCTGATTCTTGTCTCGTGTTGTTCTTACAATCTAAGTTCAGTTTTGTGTTGAGGAATCTGATGATAAAATCACGGTATTGCTCTGCTTTATCCAAAATGCTAAAATGAGATTTAGTGAATTTCAGCTTATCTTAATCATGTTTTCCCCCAAATGGTTTTCTGTTTTGTGGCTGATCATTAAGTCTTAATGTAAATACTGAGGGAATATGTAATTACAGTTGCTTAGCGTAAACAACCTGTAATGATGGCTTTAGACTCTTACACACTGATAACCTTTCAAGAACATGTCCTGGTTTAAGCAAATATGTAGTAAATCTGGTGAATAGCATGGATACACAATTCCCAGCCTACCAGAGATATTTACCTTGTCATGGCTTGCTTAGAGCATGAGTGGCCATCTGAAATTGTTGTATTGGCCCTGCCCATGTGACAAGGTACAAATCCTGATCAAGCGCACCTGCTGAAAAAAAAGGATGCATCTTCATTGTCGTTATGTGATTGATACTTGACCAGCAAAGCTAAATTAGATGATTTTTTATTAGATGATTTTTATTTGCCATTTAAATTTTGAAATTATTTGTTCGTAGGCTAAAAAGTGAAATAGCAGAAAAAATATCCCACAGCTTCCGCTTCCTCTTTCTTTTCTCTCTGGTGATTTTACTACAACCTAGCAATTTATACAATATGAAGCAGTTAACCAAAACATAATTATGAGTTATGTCCATATTTTCTTGTGGAACTTAGGGCTGTAATAGTCAGAGGCTCTAATTGATTCTGAGGGGGGATCGTTCTGTGTAATCTTCCTAGTCTGTTTGTTGTTGGCTGCCAGGTGAACCAACAAATAAGAGGCTTTCAGGCGGAAGTGAGCTTTTTATCACGCATTCTCAACAGTACAATGTTGTTTGCAATATTGTCCCCAGCATTGTTTGCAAATATTGGTGTAGACCCTTAATGAAGTACTATTCAAGAAAACAATGGGATTATTTCAATTCAGCGTGTTGGATGGCTCCCACTTCTACTATCAAAAATATTTTAAAAGAAAACAGATAAAACTTAACCTTCTTTACAAAGAATAGTAACAGAGTAGCTAATGATGTATAAATCAGATCTTAAGGGCAAAGTTTTGCCTTCTGATCTTCGCTGTCAGAGTTTGAGTGAAAGGCCTGTACTGGAAGGAAGAGTATGATTTTAGAATTACAGTATGTCATGGGGATTAGAATTTTGATCAGAGAACAGAAGTTTTCTAGAAGAATGCAAGGTTCACCAACATCGTGCTTATGCAAGTACACTTGAGTGGGGTTTTTTTGTTTGCTTTGTATTTTGTAACTATTGACCTGCCAGCTACCTAATAGTATTTACAGAATGATTGATTAAATATGTGTGAGGACAAAATATTTTCTTCTGTACAGCTGAAATTTTTGTTAAAGGTACTGGGAACTGCCTCCCTTTTTTTTTAGACAAAGCTAACTGAATGCATGAATGCCACTGCACATAGCTGACAAAGCCAGAGCATCTTTGTGAAAAGGCTCTGTAAATTCTTTCCCACAGAAGTCAACGAAAGGGTCGGTTGTCCTGGGCTACGTATTTCGTCACTTAAACCTAGTGGAGATAGATTACTTTGGACTGCGCTACTGTGACCGGAGTCATCAAACAGTGAGTAAAAGACACAGCAGATTGGATTTTCCATATGTAAAATTTACCCTGTTTGTGCCGTTTGCCTGTAGAGCATTACATTGTCATATTTTCACTAACTTTCACTATTCCCTGGCTCAGGTTTCCAGTAATAATTTCTTTGTGTTTGTTTGCATTAAAGTCTTGGAATAGCCATTAATATTTTAGATAGGAACAGAATCAAATGCTAAATGTTGTTGAAAACTAAATGAAGAAAGTATAAATAGTATAAATTTATGATATGAAAGCAGGATTAATATTTTTTCCCTTTTAATACTGTGCTCTGAAGACAGTGCTTGGTGCACTACGCTGTCTGGCTTCTCTTGGCCCTGTGGTGTCTGGGAAGCAAAGTCCCTGAACGTGTCCCGGGCTGCTTCACTTGCACCACTTGCTGAATGCCTGTTTCAGACTGTACCGTATGGGTGGTGTGGTGGCTGCCTGTTCACTGGTAGAGCCCCAGGAGTCAGGGTGTTGGCAATGACATTTTCACTCCGCCTGAACCATCTCTCTGTCCTTGAACCCATGCTCTCTTCAGCCTTCTTGACACGGACTCACCAGATATCTGAGAGCTTTTTCCACCGGGAGGTTACAGTCCTAAATAGGCAAGAAAATGGAAAGCAGGCTGCGATGTTTCAGCCAAAGCAGGGAATGGCTTGGGGCAGCACTGTGTGGAGTGCCTCCCCCCTGGCCCCCCCCCAGCCCCCAAATGGCCTGTGCAGGGTTACCACAGTGAGAGGTGAGGAGCAGGGGATGCTCAGCAGGTGGGACCAGCGCTGTGTTCGTAGGGCGGTCTTCATAGGGAATAATGCCTGGCCTGTGGTTAAATTAGGTCGAGCAGTTATGCTTTTAAAGTCACTGTTCCATGTTGAGAGTACTGCACAAGACCCTGACCTCATCTAAAAGGTTTCATCTAAAAATAAGTTATTGAATTGGCTAAATATTTGCCAGTTTCTTCTGTGTAGCAGAAGTTGAACATGTAGAGACTAAAGTCAGAACATCATTAGCAGAAGATTATTGATTGCTGCTGACAGCTACTGCCCTACTCAGTATATCTTTATTTCTGTGCCACAGTCTAGATATTTATGAATTCAGTTCCTGGATAAGCTTCTAACCAAGTTTCATTCCATGGAGGTGAAAATCAGGTTCAGCGGTAAACTAAAGGTAGACTGTTAAAAACTATATTTTTAATTTCCTGAGGAAATTGAGGTGTGAATGATGAGCAGGTAGTTATTTTTTGCTCTCAAAAGTGTTTCCCTTTTTCCTGTGGAGGCAAATAAAATAGAAATGGCTATTACTGGGAATGTTTCCAGAGGCATACATACTGTGTATTTAATGGTGTGTATGGCATTATGAAAATAAGAGAAGATTACAGATCTCTTCTGTGAAAGGCTTAACATGTAAAGGCACATTTTAGGATGCATCCTGCTAACAGACTAGATGATTTGATTGTATGGTACCAGTGCATTTTGTATTACGGTAGTGTGCATGAGCTGTAGGCCATAACCCCGTTAAGTCAGTCTATCCAATACAAATACAACCTTTTTGCCTTTTTCTCTCGCATGACGTGCTCGCGGTGTAAATTTAATATTAGCCTTTGTTTTTATTCTCTGGCCAGCCCCAGGCCAGGAAGCCACCATGCTTCTGGATTTTCCCACGGACTAGGAAGGCGTTCATCCCACTTCCCTCGTTTGCCTGCTCTTGCACCGATACCGGTCATGTGGAGGGGACACAGTTTGCGCTAGCATGGACGTGGAGCTCCAGCCTCTCCCTGCGTGGACGTATAGTGGCCCGTGCTTTGCCTGGCTTCTGCACTGATGGGCAGGCATCTCTGCTCCCCTGCCGGGAGCCGTCTCCCCCCACCGCGGGTTGTCTTTGCAGGAAAATCCCAGGTGTGTGGGAGAGCGGTGCACACATCAGCTCTGTCCTGACATGCAGCTGGGAAGCAGCCAGGAGGTACAACCAGGGACCACAATGGTGGGCCACCTTTCGGAGTGCGCCTGCCCTGCCATGTAGATGCTGCCACAGTGACCGACCGAGTTTGTGTTGCAGGCTGTGCACCTGGGCTGCGCTGTAGCAAAACACTGTGGAAATGCCTGCTCCTGTTGTTAGTCTGTGCGTGGGTAATTAAAAGTTGATGCTGTTTTATCTGGGAAGTTCATAAATGAGTAAACCTGTGCTACTGTGTTTAGTTTTACGTGTTTTATGACAATTGTTGCTAGCTTGCTATTTTTAGTGCAATCTTGTAAGCTCTTAAGAACAGCCAGTATAAAGCTTCCATGCAATAAACAACACCTTGTGCTTTAGCTGGAAACATATATTCAGTGGCACACTGAATATGGCTAAAACTCTCTGGGCTGTTGTGGGAACTAGTCCTGTAATGGCTGGCAAGAAACCCAGATTTGAATTTTGGATTGGATATGTTTTGGATCGGCCACAGTAGATTTCCTAAGGGAAGGGGAAAAAGGTTACCTTGCTAATTAGTTTTAAAACCATGCTCCTGAGTTAGTCTCAGACAGAGAAACGTGTTTGGAGGTTTGGCTACCTATTAATACATTGCTTGTGGTGGGGAATACTTTATTATTTGCTCTGTCAGTTTTTTTGTCACACTATATATTTAACTGAATGATGAATAAAGCAGGGTGGACAAGACTATGTATTTTAAAGAATGCACCCAGTCACAAAAGAAACTTCTTTTTATTAAGGGTTTGAAAGAACTTGTTTTGTTATTTTCCCCATTACTTTTGCATGCCTCAGCACTTCCAGGTGGTCTTTTAACTGCTGTGTTGGTGTGCTACCTCTGATGTGGGTGATATAATAATTATTTTAGTAGTGCCAGTAAGGCTCTAATCAGTGAACAAGGTTTCACTGTGCTATGTAGCATATGAATGCATAACATTAAAATGGTCTCTTCCTGAACAGCTAACAAACTAATTAGCACGTGAGAGAGAATATCTGGATGCAGCAAACAGATTGACAGAACTCAATGGCACTGGGAAGACCATGAACAGTAGGATAAAGCATAAATTGGATGACACTGTCTCTGGAGTAGCAATTTGGTCATATTACACAAATTTCACTTTATTGACATTCCAGGTTCCCTCAAACTCTCCATGGTAAAAGGACAGTATTTAATTTGCAAAATCAAGCACTAGAAGATTACGAGTTGCCAGCACAGCATAAGCTGTTGTGCTCTGTGTACAACTAAGCTATCTTGTACTCTGAACAAGACAGGACTCCTAAGGAAAAACAAAAAGTATCTTGTAATAATAAATTAAAATGTAACATTTAATAATTAATTAAAAATCTTGTAATATAAAACTACACCCAAATGAACACATGGGTTGAACTAATGCTGTAGGTTGTCAGTAGTGTTTCCTAACCTCTCAGTGCTTTGGTTGACAAACTACATGGTGCTTTTTAATGTAGTACATGAGTACCTTTTTTGGTGCAAATGCTTTAAAAGGAACACCAGTTTTCTTTGAGTGCCACTGAATCTCTCAGTGATCATCATCAGCCTTTCACCTGAGCCTTTTGCATTGCTGCAGAGACTGCTGACACTCAAGTTAGGTTAAGGGGAGACCAGATACAGTCTTTATGCTTGTTAATGTGGATGGTCAGCTGGGTCCTGATTGACAGGGCATTTTTGTCTTCTACCTCATCTGCCAGAAATGCAGGACATTGTGCCCCATCTGGTATTTGCAGGCAAGACACGACCACCAGAATCTGTGTTGCAGAAGCTGAAGGTGGCTTAGGAAACTCTGTCCTGCCTTTTACCCTCTCATTGCTTTAGTGTTTGCGGAAAACAGCAGCCCAGTGATGTACCAGTCCTTTAGTGGAGGAGAGGCCAAACGCTGGGTAAGCCGGTGTTGGGAGGGCCATGCAGGTCCCCTGCCCCTCACTTCTGGTTCCCACTGTGCTGCAGCTCCCCGATGCTCCCCACAGAGTCCCTTTGCTGCTGCCTTTGTGGCATCTCCTGTGTGCCTTAGGATAGTCATGCTAATTACTGTTTTGGCAGGAGGCCAGTATTTTCTTGAGGCACACAAAAGAGAGAATGGAAATGTCAATTTTAATGCATAATATCTCAGGAAGAGCTGAGCAGAATTCGATGAGGGGAAGGGTACTTCTGAAGCCCAAAGGCATTCCCTTGTCAAATCACAAAAGCATGATGAAAAGAGTCATGCTATTAGAGCTTCTCTTACAAAAAAGTTTTTGAAACTCTCTTACTGCAGAAAACTAGATAACCAAAAGCATTCTAAAGGTTTGTTGATAATAAAACCTTTTTTTTTTTTTTACTTCCAGAAGCCTGGCTGCACTTTACAATCTCACAGTGGTCAGGCTGCCCCCTCACCGAACTCTTATGCTAACCCTGCTTAACCTAAAGCTGCAGGAGGCATGTCTGCATCATACAGCAGGCTGAGATGCAAATATCCTTCCCTTCTTATCCGATATAATGCTAATCTGAGCTATTACATTCACAATGTACAGCATACTGATACTCTTCTAGGGCTCTAAGGGGAGAAATACAAATACAGAAAGCCATATCACCACGTTAATCCAATATCGCAGCCAAGCTCATTTCCCCAGTCCCAATTAGCTTAAGTGTAGTGCTGTGCGAACATACGTGTACTGCTCCAAGATCTGGAGCTAACATGAGATGGGCAGCGCTGTCTCTGTACCGTGCACCCACCCTGTGGCGTAGCTGTGTTTTTTCTTCCTTGCTAGGAGCAAGCTCTGTTTTGAGCATGCAGGCCAGAGAGCACAGCAGGCAGAAGGTAGTCCATGGCAATATATTTTTTGCAGCTGCGTAGCCCAGAGGGCACATAGAGGCAGAGGGGAGACGCAGGTCTCAGTTTCTTGTGAAGCTGAACTTCGTACTGTGAGTCGCTGTGCTGCAGTGGTATGGCAGGTCAGCTGTGGCAAACCTGGGCACGGAAGCCTGTGCCATGAATTGCATATCCCTGCTGTGCAAACTCATATATTGGAAAGATGCTTCTTGATCCATCCAATTGTGATTAATAAAGTAACTCAGCGTGCTCAGATTGCCAGGTTACTATGCCAAATTGGATAGGGTAGCAGATTGAACAGGCTGTATGTAACTTAACTATAGAAAGAAGGGCATGATTTTAACAAAAGTTTTGTTTACAATCAAAAATGTCTGTTCTCTAGGGAATTACTGTCATATAACGTAGTGTATATTTTGATCTCAGGATCTTAGAAAACAGATGAATTGTATTTAGCTTGTATTTTGGTTTTGTATGGATTTTTGGTTTTGTATGGATTTGACATTTGCCCACAAGCATGGTATACTAAATTATTTAGAAAGAAAAAGACTTGTTGTGCTTGTTAAAATAGATGGCATAGCCAGTGGAAAGAAAACAGAGACTGGTAATATTGATTAGAAGCTAGAAATTTTACAAGATTGTTAGTGGATTAAAGCAAGCTAGACAAAGCTGATGGTCAGGTGAGTTACAGGCAGTAAGAATAAGCTTTTAGAGTGTAGCGGGATCAAGAGGATACTCACACTGATGATCTAATATTAAATATAATCATTATAACTTCAGATTTTAATAAAGAAAAGACAGAAGTATTAAGTACACATTTGTATGTAGGAATTGCCTCATGATTTATAGATTTCTTGTAAAATAAGGATGTCTTGAGCTTAGCAGATTTAGATTCTTTGCACTGAACACTTGCAGGAAAAATTGACAAAATTCTGATTGTTAGTGTTGTCTTAGATAGTGAAAAAAATCTTGATAATTTTAGATTATAACTGAGGAATACTGGGTTTTCTCTTGAAAGTTGTGGTTTTTCCTGTTGTAAATGTGAACAAAAACTGGCATGTGTAGCATGATGGGTACAGCTTCATAAGAATCTAATTAAGACAGCCCAGGATTTAGTTTGAAGTTGATAGATTTTTTTCCACCAGACACTTCATTGATTGATACCACAGCAAACATTTCAACCTAGTTAATATTTTGTTTCAAACAGGTTGATGGAATTTGACCCAGGTTTAACCCTATGCAGATACAGGGAATGAAGATTCCAGATTTGCGGAAAAATGCTTGCAGTCATTTAAAAGACTAAATATGAAAGACTGCATGGCGCTTGGATGCATACTGCTTATACATCTGGCTTGTATGGGAGCCAGATTTGTAAAAGTATGAAGGACAATAGAGCCCGTCTATTCTTAGATAAGCTGTACTTTAAAACATCTTTTTTTATAAGTTCTACCTAAAAATTAAAAGGGAATTATTTTCTTTAATAACATTGTACATTTATAATCAGTTTTAGTAAATAAAAAATTATTAAATTAAACTAATACTATATGGTCTTTGTAAATAACAATTAGTAAACTAGTACCCATCACTTTAGTAATTGGATAGTTGCATTGATTAGGACTATTTAAAAATCATTGGTTTTTCCCAATTTCTTCTGTAAATGTTAAATTCCTCTTTCAGATTCATAAAATTTATCCCCTGCAGTTGGATGGGTATATGCTGGACCCTCCACCTCTTTGCAGTAGTGGTGAGCTGTTTGTAAGTCGGATAACCCTTGCTGTCTGTGCAGGAGAGATACCGGTGGGAAATCACTGAGAAGCGGTGCGCTGGCTGCCAAACAGATAAAAAGAGTGAGGCTGTGTGTTGGAGCTGCTTTGGCATTCACGAATGCAGGGTTTGTTGTCAGCACCTGCTGTGCAAGTGTATTGGATTAATAAGACACTCTGCCTTTTTGTTCCATTTCTCTTAGCACTTTAACATGTGAGCTCAAAACTGTAACTATACCCAACACTATTTGTATGTATATGCAAACTTTTAACAGGTATCTAATACACATTATTATGTATGCGTGTGTATGTATGCCTAGAGGGCTCTGTGGTCGGGGTTCTTGGTTTTGTAAATGTTCTCATCTTTATTATCTAATGTTGGCTTGAAAAATGCATTTTCATTATCCATGAAATTCCATTCATCTTTGGCTTGCAAATAAAATGTTAGAAATCTCCCTCTCCGCCCCCCACCCCTTGCATTCTTCAGGAAAATTTGGCAGCCTTTGAAATAATAAATAGTTACACAGTGATTTTAAGTGTGGGCTTGTGGCAGTGCCGCAATGCTCAATACTTACAGGAGAGAGGAGAAGGCAGGCGAGATTCTTGCATCTTCCCCCCAACTCTGTGTCCCAGCAGTAAACCGATCTGAGCCGAAGTGTTTAACTTCACCTAATGCAGCACGCAGATCTCGAGGCCCGTGGTACCCTGGGAGGGGTGCATTTCCTCGTGCCAGCTGATGCTGATTTTCACTAGCATGAGCAGCAGCAACCTGTCTCACCCAGGTGAGGGCTGAGAGGGCAGTTCCTCCTGCCGGCTCGGTTTGGGGGATGGAAAGGAAATGCTTAGCGATAGGAATAACCAGATTTGTTCCCTCTCCTCTTTTCAGATTCCCTCTGAAACTGAACTTGCAGTTTTCCCTCTGAATTTTGCCCCTCCCCCCCAACCTTAGAAATTGCCTTCAGAAGAGAAGACCATACAAAGAATATAATTTGACTTGCAAGTCAAGTAGAGCCCAGTGAGAATTAAGACTTCTAATGCAATTCTGTTTTGATTGTATTGTCTGCAAGTGCCCATACAGTCTTTAATGACCTGGCCCAATTCTGGTTTGTCTCATGGCAGCCAGTGAATCACCTGGATACAAGAGGCAGTATAATTCAGGTTGCAGAGACAACCAGAAATCTCTAACTGTTCTGTGCTTGACTTTTTTTTACAAATAATCAATCTACCCATGCATGTAAAGCTAAGCTGCAAAGAGGACTGTAAGACAGTATATCTTGAAGCCGGTTTCAGTTCACTTCAGGAGAACTTAATGAAGGAGTTCTGTGATAGATTTTGATCTGATTTTGAAACTCTCACATGTAACACAAAGCTGTCAGTGATAAGCAAGCTAGCTTGACAATGTGTTGTTCATACTGTGATGCCACTTTTGGGAAGAGGTCAGACCACATTCTGACCGCATTGTGTAGCCAGAATGTGCACTGCAGAGTCATTTTGCCTTTTTTCTGCCTGTTGACTGTAAAGTCTCTTTATCGGCCTGTTGTGCTAGCTGAGATTATTGTTTATAGGGAGTTCTAGTAGGATGTTTGCACAAGTGTGACAAGTTTTTCTTTCCTTCCCACCTTCTGTCAAGGTTAAGAGGGTTTATATTTAAATAGTTATTGGATGTATTCGATACAAGCATGTACTGAATTTTTTTTCCTTCAAAATTTAAGAAATTTTCTCGACAAACATTCCTTGATTTGAAATAGCAATGGCCAAGATCAAGGCATACAGCTGTTTCTATTCCAGGTGGATCAGCAGCTAATGGAAGTAGTTTGTTTTCATGTTTTGTCAAAATAATGATAGTTGTTTACAACCACTTATGAAATTAGTTGCGTGAAATTTTCCATTCAAATGCTTTGCAGTGTTTTTCCCTCCCTTCTTTATGCCACTCATCCTAATAGTGAAATTTTTTAGTCCGGAAAAGTTCTCTGGATAGAAGGGGGGGAGATTTTTTGATTAATCATTTTATTCTTATTCTCTATAGGGTTAGTTCAGGGGTGCAGATAAGGAGCTTCTTTATTCATTGGTCTCTGTAGTTCCTCAGTTAAAAAAGAGAGTAGATTCATCCAACACAGTTTGCTCTTTATAGCAGTTATGTTCTGCAGCCTTTCTGTTTCCAGTGTTTTAAGAAGGGGTGCCAATCTCAACTGGTCCAAAAAGTTTGCGTCTGAGGGAAGAGGATTGAAAAAAAGGAAGACAAGAATGATCTTGGCAGCTGCCTCTGCACTTTCTTCCAAAACTGAATCATAGAAATGTCAAGCCAAGGAAGAAATAAGTTGCAGAGGGGATTACAAGGGCAGGATGCTGGTGACCTGTGTAGTGATAATGAGAAGCACACAGCTGGTCTGTGGTCATCAGCAATATCAGAAAAAGTTCTGTTAGAAGTTTGATAAAGATGGGGCAGAGTAGTTAGTGAGAAATTATAAACTACACTAAATTTGTTGATCAAATGGTATAAGAACCCATGTTAACAGTCCATCCCTCTGCGGTGTACTAAGCATACCTCGATCATCTCTGACACGTTTGTCCAGCTAGTCCTGTAAACCATCCGGTGGAGTCTGTGCCCTCCCTGCCTTGTGCCAATTTGCAGACATCCACTCTCCCTGCTACTAGAAACCGTTTCTGAAAATCAAAACTAATTTTTGCTTCTAGTTAAGCCAATTTCTTTGTACTTAGTGGACATGAAGAAAAATTGATCACTACGTTCTGACAGCAATTTCTCAGGTGTGGAAGAGTGCTGTTATGCCTATTCCCCCCTACAATCTGTTGTTTTTCAGAAAACAAGTGAAGCCCCTTCATTCTTTCCTTGTAGGTCCTGTCTTACATGCTTTGTTATTGCTGTTTAAATTTAGAGTTATCCTGCTTAGGTTAATCTCCCAGGAAGAAAATAGCAAGGTTGCACATCCATGTACTAGCTATAGCAGATCAGGTAGACACCAACAGGTACTTAATATGATACTTCTGTAGAGCCAGCTTGTCACAAGCCTGAGATGTGGTGGCTCTTACCAAGCAGATTTCCTTTTAGGAAGACCTCTACCCCCAGAGAAGATACCCAACATTAGACTTGAACAGATAGTGTTTCTCTGATCAGAAGCTGGCACAGGTTTGTCGTTAGCAGACTGAAGTGTGTCAGTCTGATAACAAATATCAATATGTGAATAAATATAGAATTGCAATTGTTCTGTATCAATTTTCCATGTTAAGTGACTAATTACCGTAATTATCTGTCTCACAGTACTGGCTGGATCCTGCAAAGACCCTTGCTGAACATAAAGAATTGATAAACAGTATGTATTTAATTTGAACTTAAAGAATGTATCTGAACATAAAGTAACAGAGGCAATGTTCCATATATACAGCCTGTACAACATTTATATGCTAGTCACAACAGGTTGATAGTTCTTGAGCGAGTTTATTACTGCAGTTCATAGCTGTATCAAAATTTCACACATAGATTGAACATACCATCATTTTCCAAAAATTTGTGTGATTATTGTCCAAAGATTTCTCTGTGCTTAAATTTTAATTTAGAATAATAAATGGTGCTATTCTTAACTTGTATAATTAATTTAGTAGTAGCTGTGATACCTCTACCATATTGTACTGTACCATAACCAACATAGATTCCTTTTTTCTTCTGAAAGTAAAGTAGTGCCTTTTACTGATAATAGAGTGTCTGCTTTTGCTGTCACTCTTCAGATATCACAGAGGCAAGATCTGTTATTTTTATTATAATTAAAGAACATGATAAGATTATTTTACTTAAGAATTTGGAGACCTATAAAAAGATGTAGAAGTAGAGCATGCATGGAATAAATGTAGCTGTTAAGAATTTCAGTACTGAGTTAACTGAATCTTTTGGGAGAATAATTAATTGATTAATAATTAATCACCACTTTTAAAAGGTGAATTAGAAAAGCTTTTCCAAATATTTCTTAATTAAAGTGGCACATAATTAAACTTGCTCCATAAGATGTTTGAAAGTGTGGATTAGTATTCAGTGGTACCAGTTATGACAGGGAATCACATTCAATGCACAATTATATTTTTCAAAAAGTTTCAGTGGAAGAAGTATCTAAAGGTCAAAATCAAACAGTTAAAAAAAAATCTTGGAGAAATAGTGAGTTAGTAATGAAATCTGAAGTCATATCTTCAAAATAAGCAAAGACTCCAAGTAGACAGACAAGCTGTGAATAAATAAAAGCAAGACTAGAAAAATAATAATAAAAATCCTTTTCTTACTTCTTTTTCCTCATGTGTAATGAGTATAGATGTACAGATTTGCTATGTGGATATAAGATTCTTTCTGAAACTTTCAAGTTTCATAAAATATTAAGATAGGCTTTTTAGCAGCTGTTTTGTAGTCAACTAGTAACAATTCATAACAATTAACAATTCATAACAACTAACTTTTGCATTGAATATTTTTTTCCCTCAGCTGGACCACCATACACTCTGTATTTTGGCATTAAATTCTATGCAGAGGATCCCTGTAAACTTAAAGAAGAAATAACAAGGTACAGTATTAATAAGAGTGTAGTTTGTTGATTTCAGGGTAGTAATCTGTTCCAGCCATGTGCATATTGTTATGGTGTGGCTGGTGTGGTTTCCTCTTTGCTTGAACATCTGAAAGTTTTTGTTTGAACATGTATGTGTAGGAAAAGAATTGTGGCTTCACAGTGGTCAATATGGACAACTATGTGGAAGCTCAAGATGAAAAGGTGCCCTCTGGTGCATCAGAAATCAAAGGGACTTGATGTACATTTGTGGGTTTTTTTTAAGGAATGCATTGTCACATCTGCATTTATATTGTGCTATAATCAAGTTTAGAGTTTACTTGGATATCAAATATAAATACATGGAATTTTCTTCTTTATTGGCCATAGCTTAAATTCCAGAACTGTTTTTCAAGAGGATTTCTTCTGGTCTTTCTAAAAATATGCAAAGGAAATTGAAGAGTTGCATGCTTTTGATTCTTTTTACTAAGCTTGGCCTCCACAAATACGAGGATGCACACACTAACACGTGCACACGCATTCATGCAGACACATACACACACATGCTTGCCTGAACTCTCACGCACAGGGTTTTCTGTTTGCTTTATTTATGAAAGTTATGAGACAATTAGTTTTAGGTTCAAAAGGAAATTTGAGAATTTGGATAGGTAGGCGGACAAAATTAGCGTGCTGGCTTGCATTAATAAATGCCAAAGTATTTCTTTTGATGTCCTAGGAATATGACACATGAGAATTCATTAGAATGCCTGCAGGGTTTTTAATTTTCCTTAATCAAAGGTGGCAGTTGTTGCAGCACAGGCAGAATATTTTTCTTTTACCAGAGTGAGAAAATCCTTTTGTTTCCATACTGGCACAGCAGGAACGGAAGTCTCCAATATAACAAGATTGAGACTGGCCTGGTAAAAATAATAAACACTGTGACTTTGCAGGTAAAAGAGCGTAAGCTGGCCTCAATGTGATGCCCCCGTACTGTGAAAATTTTATGCAGTTTTCCTGTACTTTTCCAGAATTACTTTCAGCCGTGCTCACAGGGGAAGACAGATTGGCCCTGGGAAGGGAGCTTTGGCCACCAAACCAGCTGTGATGGCTACCTCAGAGGCAGGGTGGATTTCTGTTTGTGAAATGACAGGGGCTAAATTTTCAAAAACTGTTTATCTTTGCCAGGTGATAAGGTCAGTCAGTGATTTGCACTGATGACGAGGTGTGCAAATCTAGTCGAGAAGCATTTTAGTATAATTAGTAAGCCTCTGTGCATGTCTGCACAGTGTTTGGTCATGCAGAATTTGCACCTTAGAAGGTACAGAGGGAGGGCATAAGAAAGCAATATGCTTGTATTGACACTCTTCAACAGAACACATTGAAGAGTCAAATGCCTTCAACATTTCTGAGCATTTATTCATATGTTAAAACTTGGAAGGAAGGTATACCTTTTCAGAAAAAAATATAAAACAACCTCCTTCTGCTTAGGAACAATTAAAGGCTCTATTTTTCTTTATAATAATACTTTCCTGCCTAAGTGTGTAATTCCAGTGATGTGTTAACTGTTCTGTGCTAACCGATGTGTTTCTTTGGAGCATGTGTTTGTTATTTTAATGGATATGAGAGCGGAGTCTGTTACTATTAGATGTTGATGATCTATGGTGTTACATGATTACTATTTGCAAATAATGAAAACCTGTCAAATTTGTAATTGCTTCACAGCAAAATCTGTCTGGCTTGTAGGCAAAAGGTAACACTGTGGTGATTCATATTAACATTTTGCCTGTATCAGGAATAGTGTGGCCAGCAGGAGCAGGGAGGTGATCGTGCCCCTGTACTCGGCGCTGGTGAGGCCGCACCTTGAGTACTGTGTTCAGTTTTGGGCCCCTCACTACAAGAAGGACATTGAGGTGCTGGAGCGTGTCCAGAGAAGGGCAACAAAGCTGGTGAAGGGCCTGGAGAACAAGCCTTATGAGGAGCGGCTGAGGGAGCTGGGATTGTTTAGTCTGGAGAAGAGGAGGCTGAGGGGAGACCTCATCGCGCTCTACAACTATCTGAAGGGAGGTTGTAGTGAGGTGGGGGTTGGTCTCTTCTCCCAAGTAACCAGCGATAGGACGAGAGGAAATGGCCTCAAGTTGTGCCAAGGGAGGTTTAGGCTGGACGTTAGGAAAAAATTCTTTACTGAAAGAGTGGTCAGGCCTTGGAACAGGCTGCCCAGGGAAGTGGTGGAATCACCATCCCTGGAGGTATTTAAAAGACGTATAGATGAGGTGCTCAAGGACATGGTTTAGTAGGCATAGGGGGTGTTGGGTTGACGGTTGGACTCGATGACCTTAGAGGTCTTTTCCAACCTTAATGATTCTATGATTCTATGATTTGCTGGATGTGTTTGCTAGAGCAAACTAGCACTTAGGCACTGTTGTATATGCATGACAAACTTGACAGCACACAAGATGAGAGTGCTTTAGCTACAAGTTTGGACAAAAGGCCTGGTTTTGTGTGGAGCTTAGGAGCTTCACTGGGAATTGAGATCGTTCACTGTATGGGAGTCACTTAAGCACTTAACAGTTGGCTCTGACTGTTTTTTGCAGGGAAATGGTGTTTTTTGCAGTTTCCTATCCTGCTTTATTTTGAGACTACACTATGAGAATGCAGAAATATAGATACCTGCTACATGGAAAAGAGATTTGTAGCATCATTTGTTATGTAGCTCTGCACTGTAGAGATGCAGAAGTGCTAACAGAAAGACAGATGCATATCAGAAATGCATTTCATGTTAAAAAGAAGATGCTGTGTACTCCATAGTAGATGTAAAATCATCTTTGTCATTATCATCATTCATACAGAGAAGATTTGTCTAGGTAGGACTGGCAAGCATAAGCTAAAAGCAGTACTGAGGTATTGCTTAGAGTGAAGAAACACTGAGGCCTTGTGTTGCCTAATGACATTCCCAGAAAATTCTTGTGCAGTGCCCTGGTCCTTTAAGGCAGAGAATATTAGCTGTTTTTTTAAGGATGGATGTTCCTACTGTAATATCTGTCACAGCACAAATTCTGGGGGATCATTAACCAGAAAGACACTAGTATCCTTATTCAGAGGCTCATCTGGGCTGATGAAATCTAGTAAATTTGATTGGATCTTAAATGGTTTGTGGATCAGCTGTCATGTAACCTGCAGTTTGTGAACTTCCGTGAAATCAGCGTAGATGTACTTTGAACTTAGAAATCATTCTAAGGGGCTTTCATGAGTAACTTGTACTAACACAGAATAAATTATTTGCAGTGCAGCTGAATGGTTCTAGGTAGATAGAGCTGAATTAATGAATAATGAAAAAGTTACATGCTTGTATGGATGACCATTTTTTTCTTTAAAAGGTTACTTCTCAATATTGTTACCTTTTGTATGAACTTGGTGCAAGAAATTTGCTTAGGATGATTTGAAACAGTGCGTAAATCTGTTGCGGTAAAACCAGACATAACCCACATAGTGTTTAAAAGATATCCTATAAATGAGTATGGGGAGTAGCAAAACGAAGCAGATCCTTTGTGTGATGGCTTGTTTTCTTGTCTTTTCCATCTGTTTTGTGCATATTGTTTCACTGTAAGTGGTCTCAGTAGTGCTTCATCAAGTGTAGAAGAAGGTTATGACTTTGAAAATTACATTTTTACCCCTGCTATCTCTATTCCAAGGAGAGTACCTTATGCTATGACAGATACAATTAGCTGCCCGTCCATTTTTTTCATGGAAGCATGGACTCCATCAAATCTGCTTGCTGCTCTAGAGTTGATACTCTGGTGTGTGGAGAGGAAACCTTTGAATTAAGAAGTATCCAATACCCATTTCTCCCTTATTTTGATCCACTGATCAGGTTAAGCTTCAGCCCTTTGATAGGTTTCTTGCTCAGTTTTTCTGATTCCTAGCCCTCTTCCCCATTTTCTGACTGGTCTATGAAAGTCAAAAGAAAAAGTACATTTTTAGGAGTAAAATTAATTGTATCTGCACAATATAAGCAGATGGGAAAACTGCAGAGTGCTCCCTTACCTATGTCTTTCACTAGATTGATCTTAGTTGCTCCTTCAAAGTCATTCAGAGAGGAATACAGTTTTTGACTGTCACATAGTTGTGGTACGTGGTATGTCTTCAGTAAACTGAAAGATGACGAAACATTACTTGGAGCATCAGGCACAATATTGAAATAATAGCTTTGTTTTCTCTCTGTGTTTTAGGTATCAGTTTTTCTTGCAGGTCAAGCAAGATGTTTTACAGGGTCGCCTGCCTTGTCCAATCAACACTGCAGCACAGCTGGGAGCATATGTAATTCAGTGTAAGTTCTTCTGGCCATCTGAGAGCTTATTTCTTTTAATCCTTTATTATGATTAATTTTACACGGTGACTGAAAATTTCACTAACACTTTATGCATTCATTTCAAAACAGAGCAAAACTAGTATGACTGATTTCAGCTAAAGAACTGTAAATAGATGACCATTCTGAACAGATAATGTAGAAGCAATATAGAAGTTAGTGTAATGAAGAAACTGAAAAGTTAAGTCTGAAGAGTCTGCCAAACACTCTTTTCCTTGCTGAGGAATACCTTGTCATGTACCTAAGACTTTATGACTTAGTCTGGATTGCATATAGATTATGACAAAACCTTCCTCAGGAGGTTTACAGATTTGATGGGCTATTGGCAGCCTCCAGCTAACAAAGTCTGTCAAATAAAAGATTCTTTAAAAAATTACATTATGTCAGTATGAATGCGCTTATGCTTGAAGGGAGGATGTGTTTTGACCTGAAGTGAAGAATTTTAATTCTATCTGTCATTTATCTGCATTCACCCATCAGTAGTTAGCTTTTCAGAAGTGGATGTTATATCCTGCATACTTGATAGAACTAGCAATCAATTAGAAAGGAGCTGTCTGTCTACCAGTTAGTTATTCCTTTCACATTACAGCTCAAGCTCTGTACTCAAACACATGACAGTAACCAAAAATCATATGATGAGCCATGCTGGGACCTGTATCTGTAATTTGTCCTATGCTGAATTTAGATTTCTCATGAGTGATATGTATTAAGCAAAGATTATTTGTATTATTGGTGTTCCAAGTGTGACTCAACAACACTTAATACAACATAAAAAATAGTCCTCCTTTCGTTTCCATTTTAGAATAACAGGGCAGAATAATTTGTGTATGAAATGGGAATGGGCATTATACAGAATTTTACGGTTTGTTATATGTGATTCCAAAAAGCTAAAATTTCAGGCAGTTTTTATTTTTGTACAATTATTCTTAACTTAATTTTGTCCTGTAAGAAATGTGACATGTCATACTCTGAAAAACTGTTTGCAATGCACATTTCACTTTACTGGCATACATGCCTTCCCTGAAAAAATACTGCAAGTATGAAGCCTTTTATTTAGGCCTGCAGTTGTTAAAGTATAGACACCTGAGAAACGTCTGTGTCAGATACTGAAAATATGAACCCAAAGCATCAGCACTGAGGTCAACAGCCTTTACAAGGGTGATGTGCTAGACTGTGCTTTTTTCTTATCCAAACTGAGATGAAGTGCATTTTGGGAATTCAGTAATAGCTGAGAAGCTCTGCTTCTGTAATGATATCAGTGCTGTCTTTCCGAGTGGAGCTAGCAGCTGCTGAGATCTGGGGGAGGAGCCAGGGCCACATGTTCTCGCAGAGTCCTCTACCCATGTCCTGCTCCAGCCATGGGCCCTGCTGTCACCGTGCAGGTTGTGCCTGCGTCTCATCTTTGGTCTCCGGGCAGATCCTGTCCTTAGCACATGAATCATTTCCTCTTTTCATGGTCAAAGACTGCAGGCTATTATAGTGGTGGTGGTGGAAGAATCAGTACCCACGGCACAGTTTGCAGAATATACCAGTTTTCCTGTTGGGAATGCTGGAGTTGTTGCTGTTGTAGTCCATCCTGTTCTTGTTCCTGCTATGGGCAAGGACCACATCGTTTTTACAGAGGTTTTCTGGAGAAACTTTTCAACATCGCTACTGAGCAGATCGTTGTCTCCTTCAGAAAACATCATTAAATTCTGTAAAGAAACATGAGTTACTAGATGAGTGTTTTTCTTCTTGGCTCTTGAAGCCTCCTTTTGGCTATGTTTTTGGCTTAGTGGGCATTGGATAGAAACCTTCCATGCAGCTTTTCTCAGAGAAGCCCAGTCTACGCAGATTCTACTCAGGGTTATTAAAAAATTGAAATACTAACTAACAGAGTTTCTCAGAGAGATGCAGTTAGAATTAAGATCAGTAGGAGTGAGTTCTGACCAAGGTGCATATTTATTTTATAATTGCATGGTAACATGTCAACTGATATAACCAATGTATGCAAATTCAAGGTTGTTTCAAAGAAAATTGTGTTGGCTATTCGTTAGGTTATTTTCTTTAAGAAAATCCTTTTAGAAATTATTTTGATTTTGAAAGTGAATTTAATGTTCAGGAAGTATATCGGTTTTTATTGAAAAATGAAGTCTTGTGTTTCCTCACAAGAAAGGACGCTTACCCTGAGAAGGGCGTATCTCTAGCTGTCTCAGGATATTTGTCTCCATTCACATTCCCACACTGACATTTACATTAGGAGTCCCAGCAAGAATATGGATCAGTTCTATCTGTAACATTACAGCTTACCGTGAGGGCATAGGTATTCCAAAAACTAGACTTTGCCTCTACACTTGTTTTACATATGCTGCCAAATAATATATGTCATCAAATTTCAACTTTGCTGGCTTGGACAAAACTATATCTAGTCCTGTAGAAGTGGTAGATATCCTGTCAAATCCTCCAGCTCTTTGAACCTTCCGTTTCTCTTTTGAAATGATTGAAGACATTTTTCTCGGTTTTATGTGTGCTAATATGAACAGTTCTGTACTGTCTTCGAGTTTTTTAACTGACTGCATGGTAAATTGACAGTCAGTTGGGAAGAGGTGGCTTGGCAATAAATAGGTGGATTATATAACATATTTTGGTTAACATAAAGCATTGAAAATAGGTGACCTTTCTTTTCTTCTTGTGTCCTCTAGCTGAGCTGGGGGACTATGACCCGTATAAGCACACAGCAGGTTACGTTTCGGAGTACCGCTTTGTTCCAGACCAGAAGGAAGAGCTGGAGGATGCCATAGAGCGGATACACAAAACTCTGATGTAAGAATTCAGTACTGTTGAGAACTTGGCAGGCAACATCAGATTCGGAGATGCTTGGCAGGTGGGGAGGGGAGCAGCTTGTGCAGAGTGGAGGTCTCTAGACCAAAGGAAAGAATGCAGGGCATCCCATTATGTCCCTCAGAAACAGAAAGCATTTTACGTAATTGGAATTGTTCCTTTAGGAAGCCAGTAGGACAATAACTGGAAATACGATGTCTGTCAGACCTAGGTACGGGTGTTTCAGAACCATGCAGATTTAGTAGTGCTCCTGTTTTCTCTTAGTTTTCTAGTTAAAAAGAACGAAATAAAAATCTGTGAGTTCAGTTCCCAGTTCCAGGACAGATTTCCAGCATAATTTTGGACAAATTGCTTGTTATGCCCATGCCTCAGTCTACTGTCTGTAAAATGGGGATAATAACATTTCTTTTCTTTGTACTGCCCTGTGTATTCAAATGAACTGTTAGGACAAAACCACTTTTAATCTAATAATGTACAGCACTTGGTACAATGAAGCCTCTATTTTCTTGCCAGATCCTTAACTGGGGTAATGAAGGAGTGCTTGTAGCAACCTGCATGAATCTTTGTGGGAGCAGCTCACATTGCAGGAGGTACCAGGAAGACAGTTTGTATGCCCATGGTTTAAGTGATAATCTCAGTTGCAACATCTGCTGAATTAAAGAGATAGTTTGGTCTTACAAGCATAAAGTCCTTCCATTTTATTAACCAACATATCTTACATAAAATGTATTGGCAGCGGTCAATATAATGGATTCCACTGTAAGGAAGAACATACAATTTGTAAGAAAAAAAGCAGCACCTAGAAACAGAGTCATCAGACAGCTCTGAATAACACAGGGCATTCAAAGTGCTGGGTTTTGGATAAAAAGCGAACAAATTCTAAAACTTTGTGTGTGACCTTAAAGCAGTGGGAACACAGGGTGTCTGGTGGGCCTTGAAGTAATTTTGGTTTAAACTGAACAAGGCACTACAGAATTTCACAGGCATTGAAACTGTACCTGATAACATTTCTTATGTATGAGAAGGAGCTGAGAAGACGAGTATAAACTAGGGTTATGGTACTTGGCAGAGGCAACTGTTGAAGAGATTGCAGGAGGAGAATATCAGGTGCACTGCAGACAGGACAAGGGAGAACTGCAGAGATCTGAAACATGCGTGTCAGCAGACCTGGGAGGTTGATGCAATCCCAACTTAACCTTCACAATAACTGGAAAAGACAGATTCATTTTTATAATAGTGACTGCAAAACTTCAATTCTCCATCTTCCAGTTATTGGAGTAATAATCACCTTGGACACAAAACATGTGAGTTGTACTATCATTGACATTCTGGATAATCTCTGCCTGATGGTGGATCCCAAGATGCTGCTTTGGGAGTCAGCTGATTTTCTGTCAGGCTGCAATTTGTGCATACAATGCCTTCCCTTGATGACTTTTCAATGGAGTGGGAAGCAAAACTACCAGGAGATGGGCTGGAGTGCCCAACAGATAAGCAGAGCAAGATAAGAATGAGTAACCTCTGGCCCCATCAGTTCTGTCAATGCTTGAGAGAGGAACAACAGCAGCAACGTAGAGAGGAAAAACGCTGCAATCTTGTAGGGAAGTTGGAGCAAAGAACATAATTTCCAGTAAAGAAGGCAGAGCCAGAAAGTCATCCTGTGTCAATATAGTTTAAATACAAGATGCATTTGCAGCAGCTATGTAAGTAGTCTTATTAAAGAGGAGGTTTAATTCTATGCTGTCTCTAGGTGTACAAAAAACATTAAAAAATCCCCAGCAATTCAGATTCACTTTTTGTCCCTCTTACTCATTTTTAGAAATGGCCTTCTACATACGAAATCGTTTCAGTGAGATTAGTTTTAGACTGAAGTACTCTTGGTGTATGAGTAACAGAGGCTGAACCACCAGTCACTGTGCGAAAGCCCTGGATGTCAGAGAGATTTGGCTTCCCAACCTGCTGTTCCAAATATTAGACCACAGTGCCTTCAAAAATGCAAAATGTGAAATTGGTTTTGAAAATAAAACATATGCCAGGAGTTCAACCGTACATGAAGCCAAAATAAACATTTACTTGCATATCTCCAAGTTCATGTTCCTAGTAAATGTAAAGAAGCTTGTTCGAACAAATCCAAGTTAGGTGCAATTGCAATTGTGATAGAACCATTTATTGAGATGAGAGCAATAAGAAATATTTTATGAGTATGTTCATCATACCCTTTATCAAAGTAATGTAGAGATAATCAGAGCTAGCCATCTTGTATGTAGATCTAGATTTCTTGATTCTCTTGCTATAATGAAGCTACAGTCTGATGAAAGTTAAATAATTTCTTGCCTGTAGTTTTGCATGTTAGTGTTACTTGTGCCTGGATTAATGAGAATAAGTATTAACTTGGAGATGCAGCTGTTCTTTTTGAAAAGTTCTCCTGTAATTGGAGTCTGTGCCAGTTGCCACATTGACCTGATCTTTCTCTTTCAGGGAAGAGAGTCTGTTGTTCAGTATTTATTTCTGTGTGGTTGCCTGACTGCCTTATAATAATTGATGCATTACGGAGAACCTTACTATAGGTCCTTTTGTGAAGTAAAAAAGTACTGTTTTTCCTGTTCCAGAGGTTGGAAACTGAGTCACAGAGAGTTTGTTTGGTTCAACATCACAGAGGTGTTTGAGAAATGAAACTTGAGATGAATTGCTATGTACCAGGCCACTGATACTAAGCAACCTTCATTCCTCTCTCTGAAGTTTCTGTAGTCATTAGTGTAGTAAATCAGATTAAGACTTATTTGCCTCAAAAAGTTTATGACCTTGAAGGTGAGATTCAAAAGTCGGGGGAACAGTAGTTGTGAAGAGGAGTGATAACTGTCTGAACATTGTCTCTAGTGTTTTTATATGCTTACTGATCTAGAGCTCTGATACTCTTGCTGCTTGGCTGCAGTTAGGTGTCAGGGATTTAGCAGCATCAGAGAAGAGAGTGAAACTAAGGTGTACCCATTGCTAGTTCAGCCTGACTGTCATCATCAGCACTGCCAGCGTTGACTTCTGCACAGGTGACAGCGGTCTCTTTAGTTAAGAAGTTTGAAGCTAGAATGGTGGAGGGCGTATCCCAAATTATCTCACCTACCAGAGACATTTTAGGAACAGGTTTCTTATACGGTTTGGAAAAACTTCTTTATCCTTTCTGGAGCCCAGCATGGAAACGTGGGGTTTTTCTGCAAGACAGCTGTGGCACTGCATGTATCTTGCTTCTGCTACTTACGTCCAGATAAACTGAGTTTTTTACAGGGCACAATAGCTATTCAGGGATTCATTCAAGATGCAGTTTTTTGAGCAAGTTTCTAAATCAAGTAAGGTGAGGGAAGTCAGAGGTGGGGTGGTTTCTGACTGCATTAAGTCTCTGCAGCCTGCCTACTGCAATCGTCCTATCTATAAATCAGCATGACAATCCCAAGGTCAGATAGCAGGGTGAGGTGACCTTATGTTGTCATGCACATCTGGAGAAGCAAGCAGGGGCTTCAGAGCTTGCACGTGAGGAACCAGACACTCATGGTACTGGAGTGAGGGATATGATCCCTCAGTGCAAATGGGAGAGCTTGTATTGGCCCTCTGACATTGCCTTTTCCAGACTGCAGCAGATCTGAGACTAACTGATACTTGGCACGTCAGCTGTCGGTGTATTTTGAATTGATATTAGATGCTGTCTGTGGGCCATAAGGAAAGCTAAAATGCCCCTCATAGTTAGCTTTGAGAGTACCTTTCAGTATTGTTTAGGACCATCAGTGGCACTCAGGTGCTCTTTGTCCATCTAAATGAGCGGTGCATGTCACCTGCACAGCTGTTACATTGCCTGCTCTGCAAGTACTGTTTCAGTTTTGGGGTGTATTGTAAGGTTGTATGATGCTGAGGAGGGTTTGTGTTTTCGTACATGGTAAAAATGAAACACTTACCCTTTGTAATGGTGGGAATTGTTTCAGTCCCTGACATTCTCGTCTCCCCTTCACGTTCTGTCTTCTACATCTGCATTTGGGAGGACTTCTTCCTCCTGCTTCTGTCTGCTTCCTTCAGAAGCTCCAGCTCACATCTTTACTTCCTTTAATATTTTTGCAAATACATTTTCTTAGAAATTATGTATTATTGTGAAAATATTTATACACACGCACACACTTATTTGACATTTGAGCCTTTTAGTACTTTCAGAGACAGGTGAGAACAGTGGGTTAAGCACATCAGCATTCTTCTAAGTATGGTCAGTAAGAAAACACTAACACCGGTATTTAAATTGGTACTGCATTCTAGCACTAATTCAGTAATGGGGTAATGCACTTTGCTCAGGGCTGATATTTGGCCTACCTGGAAACTTAGTAAGAAAATACTGCTCCAGTGAACATTTGCTTACATTTCTGAGAGCTACCAACAATATTTAAAAAAATCAAGCTGTGGAGTAAATTTTTGTAGCAGAAGTGGATAGAAGACATGTCAGATGTGACAGTGCTGACGTGTTGAATATCCAGTGTTCTGCATATTCTGAATACAGACATGAATCACAGATATACTGGGAAATCCAGCTCTTGAAGAAAGCGTTTTCTCTTACAAGCTTCAGGTCTGCTGCTTTTCCAGGAGTCTTTGGAAAGAGAGGCTAACACCTGAAACAGTATCAGTGCTGCTATGTGGATAAGATGGGCTGAAGCAGCTCATCTCCCAGGTACAAAGAAGGCATTTTAAATACCTGTACTATTGCATTCACGCTAGCACTGCTGTTTCACATCTTTCACATTGCAAGTGTTTTTTACCTCGTCAGGCATAACACAAAGTTGGGAAAAGCTGGAAGTAGCTGCTAGGCTGGAGAGAATAGGGAGACAAGAAGCGAGAATGTGCATATTGCAGGACTTTCCAGGTCTTGAGTCAAAATATTGAGCTCTGCTTCACACCTTGAATTTGAAAGGTAGCAAATGCAGTGAAGTATTTCCCCAAGAGAACAATCACAGGGTGAAGCAGGAGATGCATCTTTCTAAGTTGATGTTTTCACAAGATGTGCTGTACTTTCCCCATAACAGTCCAGTATCTTTCACAGAAGTATTAAAAGGAAGTGAAAATGAGAATGCAGCTTCAATTATTCCAGGCTTGCAACAGAGTGTCTTGCATTTGTATCGATGGCAGTTATTAAGGGAAGAACAGATTAAATTCTGAGGATAAGTCTGTTGAAGGCTTTGAATTATTTACGCATTTTGTTCTTTTTGAAAATAAACCCATCAGTGATGTCAAATCTGTTCCTAGTAGCCAGTTTTTTTTTTCCCCACCAGTTTTCCCCTATTGTTTCCTACCAGCCTGCAGCTGATGGTAGTTTTTAACTTATGAATTGATAATTTGCAGATAGGAAGGCAAGCTGGATCTTTGAAACTGATAATCTCTTGAGACGGACTCCAAACTTTGTCTTCACAGTAGCAGACTTGGGTATTACCAGCTGGTGTGACTTCCTGTAGGCAAGATTTTATGAAGAAAGAAATATTTTATCTGAAGTCATGAACCCTGCTTTCAGAAATCCATTGTAGCTTCAGCACTGCTATGGGGAAATAGTACCCCATAGTCAATGATTCCATTCCTGCTTTATTAATAATCATGTAGTTATTGGGAAAAAAGTTATTTTGCATATTCAAGCCTAAAAGTGCAAGTGTCTGAATTGTGGTTGTGACAGCAGGGAAAAGATTAGCCACTGTAGTAGGCATACCTTGTATATATGGTAGCATATATCTGTGGTAGAATCTTACAGCAGAGAGTTTAGTAGAAGTTTGTGCCTACTGTCCGGTCTCACTTGGAGCGAGCAGAAGTACAGTGCTGAAAGAACAGTGGCAGTCTAAACAAATGGCAGGAAGGGTTGCACACCTGTCCAGCAAAGTGTATTTATTAATAAGATCTATTTTAATATGTTGACTGGAAGTGCAAAGTTCTTAACACAGAATTTCGTGTACAGGGGTCAAGTTCCTGCTGAGGCAGAAGTGAACTACTTAGGGGTGGCCAAATCTCTGGAAATGTATGGAGTGGATCTCCATCCTGTTTATGTAAGTATTGTTTAAATATTTTAAACTTGGTAACAATGAAAAACATTTTCTTCTATTTATATAGTTCATTTGCCACAGAATAACTTGAAAGGAAATGCTGTACTTAAGAAATGCAAAGGAAGACATGTTTACAGACTGAGGGGATTCAGTCGTTCATGCATACGGAAGCTTAATGGTTTTCAAATGAAAGGCTGTGATTGTATTACACCTATAAATGACAATCAGTTATATTCTGGAAAAAACAGTTCAGATAAATAAGAAGTAATTGGTGCAAGTGTCAAGAGAGATGAGAGAGGGTTATAACCTCTGTCTTTGACACAAGAATTTTTACATTATTCTTGTCTAAATAACAGCAAGTGTGTCCTGAAACTTTTTCAATACCATTGCAAAAACTAGGGCGGGGTAGCAGCAGCACATCTGGCTTTTTTTAATATTCATTATGAAGGTTTTGCCAGAGTACGTTTCCAGCTTTGCTGTATCATGCAGCATTGCAAGTTGTCTGTATTGCCTCAGCAAAACTCTCCACTTCTTTTGTAAAACAGCATGTATGTTGGGATTGGATCCAAGTTATCACCTGGAGGCTATGTGCTCCTAGTGGAAACATCATTCTATCTTGTTTGAATAATTGCGCTTGTGGCAGGTTTTTTTGAATAAAAGAAAATCAGAAGTTCAAATGGGGAGTTGTAATGTAGATAGATAGTTCACTGACTTAGATGTCAGTACTTTGTAAAATTACTTGAAAGAAAATAAAGAAATCAAGATACTACCAGAAGATTAAGTATGTATTTCCTGCTGAAAATTGTGTAGCCTGCAATATGAAGTATTTTTTAATGCACCCTGTGGCTTAATTGTATTCATATTCCATGCTCTGTGCCCCTCCCACTCGTAGAAAGCTGGGGGAGTTACTAGAACAAGATTCGACATGATCCAACAAAATCATATTAAACTAGCAGAGCCTGGAATTTTTTTTTTTCTCTTACCTTGCTTTTGCTTTGCAATGAAGTCCCTGCCTGGGTAATGAGGGGTGAGTTGTAATATGCCCAAGTCTGACCCATGAAAGTCATCGTTTCTATTTATATTACAACAGCAACAGAAGCCCTCATCTGAGACTGAAGCTGCAAACGTGAAGCTTGGACATGTTAAAAGTAAAGTTGCCTGTAGCAGTTAGTTCACTGAGCAGCACAGGCAGAGCTCACTTGAGCTTTCTCACATCACTAGCCACACAGAAGGACACTTTCCACAGTCAGTCCGTCTCACAGTTGATATTTTTTGCGGTTTGTGTCTGCTGGTTTAGAGCTTGCAGGGCTCTTCCTTGTTGCGTCAGCTGGGAGATGAAGAGCTTTTGCAGCTGACTTTCTTTTAACCTCATGCACTAAGGTTTGCACTCTTTCAAGTGTAGAGCACATCTGATTTTGGTTACTGACTGTACACTGGGGAGGTAGGGGCCTTCTGCCACTCGGCACCAGGGTTTTCACCCTGTTCTCTCCCAGCGTGGTTTGCGATTTGGATACTGACCTCAGGACCGGTTTCCTTTGGAGGAGATGATGCATGTGGCTATTCCTTGCATGTCACTACCCATTCTGAACAAAAAAATGCTCTGAATCTCTCAAAGGAGCTACTTCACTTTGGTAGCAGTACACAGGTCATACCATTTTAGGAGGGAGAAGGCAGCTGTGAGGTTATATTATAGTAGAATAGGTCAAAAAATCACTATTTACCTTCAGCTGGAAGTTTGGATATCTGTTGCATTCATGTCTGAATAAAGAGTTTCGTTTCTGAGTTTTGGCCATTTGCCAAATAGCCGAAAGTAATTTCTTAAAAAAAAAGGTTATTTTTCTTTTTCACCATGGCATGTGCAATCTCCCATTCTTTTCCTCACTGCCATTCTTTCTTGCCTCTCTGCCTCTATGCCTACAAGTTTTCGTATAGGAATTTTTGTCAGCAGATCAATTACTATTTTCCCATTTGCACGGAGAGTGAAACAGTATGTTCAAGTTGGTCATCAGGCTGACTTCCTCACTGGACCTCGCTGCTACAGTGATACAACTTGCAACTGTATGAATGACATACATTTTTATTTTCTAGGGTGAAAACAAATCTGAATATTTTTTAGGATTAACACCCATAGGAGTTGTTGTCTACAAGAATAAAAAACAAGTAGGAAAATATTTCTGGTATGTATAATTTAAATGCTCAGACTGTGCTAAAACAGTAACAGTGTTGTTGTATGGAAATGTATGATTTGCAGTATCTACTTGAAAGGTTAATTGTATCAAAAAAAAAAAGTATAATTGGAATTCCTAATATTTGTCTGGATTATACAGATTTTTAATTCTTTTATGATCCAAGTATTGAAAAAAATAGTTCACCTTTACCATAGACATGCTGAAATATTTAACTACTGCTAATTTTCTGTTGATATCTTGTGTATACCTGAAAAAAAAAATCTACTTGTGAATTCCTTTTTGTCTTTGCATATAAATGTATACAACTTTATATTTTATTAGGCATGAAATTAAAGTCTCATGAAGTTCTGTCTGTCTTTTTTTCCCAATATTACAGGCCTAGAATTACAAAAGTTCACTTCAAGGAAACACAGTTTGAACTTAGAGTCCTGGGAAAAGATGTAAGTTTTTATTTATGCCTGAAAGAAAAAAAAAAGTAATCTCAGGTCTAATGAAGTGGGAAATTTTGTGTGTCCATCAAAGTCTAATTTATTTTATTGAAATTTACTGCAAGAAATCATCAAAGTGAAATGAATTTTATTGATAGTTACTGCAAGAAAAGTACCTTATCCTCAAGTGTAGTATGTTCCTCATGGTGCTTGGAGTTTTTTTAAAAAAAGAGGAGGAAGAAAGATTTTCAGTCCATGTTTTGCAGTCAAGGGGAGAGAAATTCAGCAGAACAGTACTGAAGGAGGAATTTTATAACAAACCTTTATCATTTTATGTTGTGCTCTGTAGATTAGAGTAGGCTACTTCTGCAATGCCTTGTTTATGGTGTTACATAGTGCTTTTAAACTAGGCTAAATATACAGGGAAAGCTACTGTTAACCAAAATGTGGGTGGAGGAAAACTCAAAAAGCTGTGAGGCACAAGTAATTTTGTAGCTTGGAAACAGAAGCAGCCATATAATATAGCTCAAAATGCAT
Source organism: Pelecanoides urinatrix (assembly GCA_013400755.1). Taxonomy (NCBI): domain Eukaryota; kingdom Metazoa; phylum Chordata; class Aves; order Procellariiformes; family Procellariidae; genus Pelecanoides; species Pelecanoides urinatrix. The sequence continues at coordinate 40,267 of VZTQ01009333.1, forward strand.
TTGTCGCAGCTTTTCATTAGACCATTTGAGAGGAAACAATGTTGGTTCCAGTGGAGCAAGGATAGCAGGTTGATAGCAAGAGAAGAGGTTTTAAGATAGAGTCAGTGGAAAAAAGAGAAAGATACTTATCACTATTAAGGGGGGGGGGGGGGGGGNGGGGGGGGGGCGGGGAGGAGAGTATTGAGGATGTAGGGAAAATTATGAAGTGCAATAAAACAAATAGTTGCAGTCCGTTTGTGATTTTTGGTATCTGGTTGAGTTATAAGTTTAGTTTGCTGAGTAATTTTTTGAAAATACTTTGTAGGTCTCTTTGGAATATCAGGACTGAAAGTTTATAGTTTTGAAGAAGTATTAACCTGCTGGCAGCATTCCCCTTTACTGATGATCTACATATCTTCATTCCTTTATGTAGTGGTTATTAGTCTCGTCCATGGTTTTTCCATGAGGCCGTTTGGTATGTTCGGTATGTTTTGGGAAATGTAAATGTACCCCTGAGTGGTTGTCTTGGTTCTGTCGGGGACAGCATTTCTTGTGCCTCTGTAGGTGTATTGGCAAGTTTTGCTTTTGTTACTCCCAAGTGGTTTGTTTCTATTTGGTGTGGTGACCTATGGGAATTTTATTTCTGATGGTGTGTTTGTTGAAATCGGAGGGTTGTTTGAAGGCTGGGGGAAGGTTGGGAAAACTTCTCTCAATGTTTCATGTGAAGGGTGAATGCCTGTTCATGTATAAACAAGTCCAAGTTTGACTTATAGTGAATTGCATTGAAGTGATGCTGTAGTTTCTGTGTGATGCCACATATATAAAGTTTTTGTCTGAACCATGTGGAATTGCAAAGGTTTAACATGCTGAGCAGAAAACCTAGAAGCTTTGGAAAATGTGCTTAAGTTGAGACTGTGAATGTTGATGGCTGGTGAACACTTACTGTTGTGATCATAAGGCAAACACTTTGACAGCTCTTGGTAATTTCAAGTCTCGACAGGTACTTTTAGGAAATTGTTAAAGAGAACAGTAAGTACAAGGGTGTGTACCATCATTAAAATGTCTTTTGCAACTAATACTCATTTGAAGTGTTTCTACAGTGTTTCATATCCTAATAAGATAAGGAAAGGCCAAAATGGCCCAGAAAAACCCTCCTCTCCCTTTTTTTAAACATTCTGGTGGTGTTACTAGGATCAAAATTAAGTATTGGAATAATTAAACAGTAGCCTTAGTCTCTGCATTAAAGCTGTCATAGCAATTTATGCTGTTATGCACCCAGAGAGGGAAAAGCTCATCAGTGTATTTATACGACTGTATGTTCCAATACTCCTTGAAAACTTAATTCACAAATTTCTTTCAAATTCCTCCATTTTTTGGAATAATGCTATCACTTTGTCCTTCCATGTAGGACATGAGTTTGCAGTATGTGATAGGACAGTAAATGTGCCATTTTTACTTCATCCTGCCTCTGGGGATGTCACTTCACAGCCCAGGGAATTAATACATTCCTTGTTTCAGATGTGGTATACCAAGTCTGGAACGTGTTACCTGTTTCCAGTTAGTTGGAAAGAATGCCAGAAAAGATTCAGGAAAAGAAGTAGTGGAGACTTTCCCATGTCATAGATGGAGCTTTATGGCATGTAGTGAAGGAGTTAACATCATGTAATGAGAAGAGCAGATTGTTTCTGAGTATATTGAGTGCTTTGTCTGAATCCTTCCATATTGTAGTGAAAACTGTGGAGGCTGGGTTTTGGTTTTGTGTCTCCACACACTGGGTACAGCTTTTGCAGCTACACCTGCTCATCAAGAGGAAGGTGTCGGTGCTTTTAGTACCGATGAAGTGTTGCTCCTCCCCTGCACGAGGTTACTTGTGGTAGCATCTTTGTTCTCCCTTTCAATAAATTTGTCTGAGATTTTTCCAAACCTACCGAAAGAATGTGAAGTGGAAGTGGACATCCTGATCTCCTTGGCAGGTGGCAGACACGGCAGACTAAACATACAGGTCCGTGTCCTTAGGCTACCTAAATAACACACGGTGGGGTGTCTGTGTCAGCCATGTTTATGGCTGCTGAGTTTGTTGTTTACATTGTTTCACTTTTCACAAACCTGATGGTTTACTGAGCAGAAGATACTTATGCTTACTGTCTTATAATAAAGGTGCTTCATGTTTCCTGTTTTGTAGTGTAATCTCATGTTCTTCTTCATATCTCTTCCATGAGAACATTTCCTATATATTTAACTTCTTTATACTTTTCCTGCATACCTGTTGCTGTTGTGTGCAAGCATGACCATTGGTATTTTCGTTTTATCTTTCACTACTTTGCTTGTATTATATGTCTTCTCCCTAGGGCTGTTGCTGTTGCCCCTTCATAAACAAAATACTGCCCTTAATATTTGACCATCCATGACTTGTCCTGACATGTGAGACTAATGACCTGGACCAGCTGACAGAAGCTGTTTTTCAGTGGTGTTAATCATTGAATCAGTATTTCATTGTCCCCCAAGAGGACCCATACTGTGTATTCTGAGCTAGAAACATGTTAGGCTTTCTGTGAAACCACTAGGTATTAGCATGAAACGAGGAACCCTTCCTCTGCGAGGACTGCACAGGATTCCCTCAACACGACAAACAATCGCAAAGAGTTTTTGAAGATGAGAAAAGTGTATTTTCGTGCAGTTTCCTTTAAGAAAACCGAGAGATCCGTCTGATGCCTGTGCACAATTCCTGGTAGCATAGATGTCTGTTGAGCAACCTTGCTGGAAACGATCCAGCAATACAGGTGGCTGCCAAGGGGCCCCCCTCCCCAGGGCAGCAGAACAGAGCATAATCACAATGGACTGCGCTGTGTGGAAGTGGGTAATCAAAGGGGTGCACAGCACACCTCCCCTGCTTTCCCCGTGTGAGGAACACAGCCTGCTTCCTAGGTATCTCTCTCAACTAAGGATGTGAAACAAAATAGAGAAAAACATGCTTTGACAGATTGTGTAGGCTGGAAACGTTATTGTAGCAATACGCAGGAGTGAGAGATGTGGAGCTTTTTTGCCTGTAGGTACCAAGTACTTCTGTACTGTCCCCCTCAACCTCATAGTGTTTTCTGTAACAGCGCCTTTTACTTTGGTTGCACTGTGTCTGAACATGCACGTGAATGATTTCACTCCTTCGCAGAGTGTATGCGAAGCTTCTGTACTTGTTACTTTTCATGAAGTTTCTCTTTCACCAAGCCAGAAAGTGTTGAATATGCAAAACACCTGCTTTCATTATTTTTTGTTGTAAGAAGAGGGTCTTTTGGAAGTCTGAAATTTTTGTTTTGGGGGATTTTGAAATTTGGGTTCTTTCAAGTCAGAACAAACCCTCAAACTGTGCAATTAAAAATGATTTACACATTTTCAAGACATGCCTTTCTCTGCAGTCTTGCTTAGTCAGATGCAGAGGCCCAGCTCAGCTGAATTCATAAGGTGAAGTTAGTAAAAACTGTTCTCAGGAGCAACAACAACCACTGATGCATGCTAGAGGAACTTCAGGGCAATTCCAAAGCACATAATGCTCCCCTTTCTGGTGGCTGAAACTTGTCTAAATACAAGATTTTTGTGTTCTTTCAAATAGTCTCAGAAAACCCTGGAAATATCCTTTGTTTTTTTAACCTGCTCTTTGTAAGTGTCAGAAGTCTGAAAAATAATTACATTAATAAGGTGATTCACTTTACCCCTTCTTGCCCTGTCACAAGCTATATTCTGTCTTGAGTTGGAAGTTCTAGGCAGGAACTTTTAATTTGATTTATTCCTCTTGCAATTTCTTATGAAGATTGAACAGGTTTTGAAGAGATGTTCCTCCCATTCTAAAGTACAGTTTAGCTTAGATTTCCATTCCAGACAAAAATAGCATTTTGATCTTTATTATGGTTTAAGAATTACAAATTACTTTTGTATCATTTGGATTTGCAGCCACTTAAGCCAAAGTGGTAGTGGAGGGTGGAGGTGAGCAAGCAAGGTGGTGTTAATACATTGTATAGAACAGTTTTGGCTTGTTTTGGTTGATTGGGGGTGTCCTTGCATTTTCTTAACCACTTTCTGAGCCATCGTAGAAGGATTGTGAGATTGGTTCAAGGCTTGATAGCAAAATCTTCAGTAATGAACATTTTTGAAGGAGAACTAGGATTAAAAGTCCTGCATAAACTTAAATTCATTGCCACTAAGGTGTTACTGGAAGTTTTGTTTTGAAAGTTCTTCTTTAGCCTGTTTTTCTAATGGGTCTAATACGAGACTGAGATATGTTTGTTTCAATCTTGACATGCTTTATGCAAACTGGCACAGCGTTATTAATTTTAATTCCCGACTTGTATAATGTTCTTAAAGATTGACCTTGTGTAACCAGTAATAATACATTGTCTGTGACATAAGCTATGATTGGTATGCATTATGTAAATATATAAAGACAGCATATTTCCTATTGGAGTTAACAGTTGATAGTATCCAGGTATGTGCCTAACCTGGCAAAGAATAATGTAGGGAAGCAGTAGCTTCAGAGCTAGTGTTAGTATTTCTGTTACATGTACATGCACGTGTATCACATGTACATGCAGTGTGCTCTGTAATGGCATATAATCTCTCTTTATACTATATTAATATTCAGTGTGACTAGGAAGAGTGGTGTGTGCTGGCAGGGTTCCTACTGTGGGTTTGGGCTTGGGATTTTCTTCTTCATTTTCTGAGCCTGGATTGGTGGGAACCAATATATATCTTGTCATAAATAATAGCAGCTAGAGCCTGCTCTGAATCACAGGTTTTCAAAACGTTTTTGATCTGTGGATGGGTGCAGTGCTCCACGGAATGGGTGTAACTCTACTGACAGTGGACCTCGTCCATGAAACTTCACAAACAAGGGATCTTCTGGCCCCCAGAGGGAAGAACTGTCACTTCGAGTGTGTGTCTTCTCTTCCAGGCGGACTTGAGCTTGCCCTGAGCTAGCTGGGCGCAAAGCAGCTGTGAGCTTGAAGGCTACGTAGTCACGCTGGCGTGGCAGAGCAAGCTGGGAGCTGTTTGCAAAGGGCAGTGTGGGCACTCCTGAACTACTATGTCAGCTCTAGCGGTTCCAGAGGCATTTTGTGGTTAGGTAGAGCAATGACCCCTCTGACTTGTCTCCTTTGAAGGCATTAGTAACATGCTTTCAGTCTTCCAGTTAAGTGGTGGGGGGGTTATGGTGGAGCTCTGTACCAATTACTAGCTCTTTAGTGGAGACCTCAAAGGCCCTGCCAGATCAGTCTTCTGGCTGCACGTTTGAGTGCCCGTCTGTTTGTAAGTTTGTAGTGTAGTTAAGCTATCTGCATCCCCTGTGCTAGTCTCTCTCTCCTCACATGGGTAAAATGGTGGTGAGGCTATGGCAGTATGAGCTTTAGCATGTTTTGGAGACTGCAGGACAAGCTTTTAAAGCATTTAAAAGGAGAGGAATATTTTATGTTTGTCCTCACAGTTTTTTAGTGTCTTGCATTTTTCAGGATTAGGAGAAGGTAGCTGAAGAGCTAGATGCTGCTGCCTGTCCTTTTGCAGCCTCTGGCCATGTGGTCCTGCCCCCTCCCTTGCTGGTGCAAGTCACAGATGTGATCAGAAATCACCGTACGAAAGTAAGCGGTTTTCTGCTTGTTTGGTAGCACAGCTGGCTTCCTGAAAGAATAGACAAACACCAAAGCTGGTTCAAAGGAGAGGGGAGATCTTCAGAGTGTGCAGAGGACCAGGACTGCTCTGGATGCATCACAGTTTATGATGCCTCACCTTTAGTACACTGGGCACTCCGAAAGCAACAGGATGAGTAGCAGGGAGTAGCTTGTGAGGCACCAAACGACACTGAACGAGTTTGGAATTGTCATTTCCTGTAAATCATTAGTAAAAGTACAATAGATCTTTGTTTCTTTTGGTTCAAATATATGAGAATAATAAGGAAAAAACCCCAGCTAACTCTCACTGCTTGGAAGAAATTACGATTGTTCAAGATGCTAAAAATGTTGCCTTTATTAGAAACAAAAGTTCACGGTGTTAACAGGTAAAGTCATCCTTGCTTTACCTATACAAATCAATTTATTCCCTTAGGGGAGAAAGATTAAACCTGGAGGATATTACTGCCTTCAGTACTGCTTAATTTTTACATATGCGTTTATAAATTGTGAGGATAATCACAGTACTCTTGCAAGCCTTAAAAAGTCTTAAAAAGTAAATGAAGGAAGTGCTAAACCTAGATGTGCTGTATGCATGTCATATTGGACTTCGTTGCAGTAAGTTACTGAATCCCTTCACAGAAAATGTAAAAAACGGTAAAAGAACTGAGAATTGTCTCCTCTGTGTTGGTGAAGGACCTTGGAGATGAATGTTTTAGGCTTGTTTTCTCTCTCTTTAGTAAAATTTAACTGTGCTATTTGACTTATTACAAGCATCCAGTCTGAGGCAATAGTTTTCAGGCATGTGCTACTCCTTCTAATTCAAATAAATAAACCTCAGTGTGTTATCAGAAGGCTTGCTGGTCTGTCCCATGATTTTTAGGCAGTTGTTTCATTTTCCAGATCTGAATTCCCTAACTTGTTGATAAATTGGATCTATAGGGCTATGCTGTTTTTTCCTGAGTGCCTTTGATTGCGGCATTCTAAGTATGGATGTTTCAGCACATAGTTAACCATAAAAACTTTTTTCTTACCAGCTGAGATGAGCTTTCTTCCACCTTAGCAAATAATGCCTTCCAATGATGGAATCAGTAACGTTTGCTGGTCAGATCTTTCAATCATATGGCAACGTAGCTATACTGTCCCTCTTTTAGTCACTTACTGATTTTCATGTGTAATGTGCCATTTTTTCTGTATATGGGAAAATTCTAAGACTTTAACTTAAAAAAGAAGAAAAAATGGACAAATAGAACCTTTTCCCCGATGGGAATCTTTCGCTGATTTCCAGTGACATTTGAACTGGGCCAATAGTAAGATACGGCAGATACTTTTTATTTTAAAAAGTCTCTTAAAAAACCCCAAACACCCCTGGCTTCTCTTCGTCCCTCCTTTCCCCCAACCCACAAACTCTCTCCTCTGAAATTATGTAGTTAAATTTAAGTGCAGTAGAGGATTCTTTGCCTAAAAGTAAGATTTAGGAGTGGGCAAAGAAGGAGCAAGATCCTGCATATTAAAAGTGAGTCACTGAGTTCTTTCCTAACAGAAGTTAAATTGACTCATCATATGGCATAAAGTTTGCAGTACCACAGGCCTGATCTGATATTATTCTTTAAAAGTGCATTGGTGACTATAGTTGTGTGGGTTTATATGAAATCACATTAGATGACAGTCTGATCTAGAAATTGTAATGTAAATTAAATCATCAAATCTGAAGCTATGTTTCTGTTATGTGTAAAATAAGCAAATGGGAAGTACCCCTTGACATGTCTCCGTTAAAACTTTAAAAATGTAAAATGCAGTATGATCTTACAGTGGGTGGACTCTTGTTTCTGGTTGCCAAAGGAGCAAGAACAATATGTTTTCTCTTGAAAATTCTAATACAAATAGATTTTTCTCCTTGACAGTCTTCAAGATTCTCCAGGAAGGTTTTTTCTTCTTTTTTCCCCAGTTACTTAAATTTTTTTTCTGTTTTAGAAGAGCTTCAGTTTTTAAGTTTCTGGTTTTACTTTTTATAAATTAAACTTGTTTTTGCTCCAAGTTAAACCCTTGTGATTCCTGGAGAGAGATGAAGATCCCTATCAAGCCTGAAGTTGTATTTTAAGGAACTGTAGGAATATATTTATGGACTAATCTACTATATAACCATTTTATGCTATGCACAGCAATCTCAGATAAATCCCAGTATTCTCAGTGGCCCTATGCCTTGCTGTACTCCTTCTTGCTGTGATGCCCTAGAGAGGAAAAGGTGCTTTTGAGAGAAGACTAGAGGGTGATTTTCATTTCTTGGATATTCCATGGGACTGTTCCAGCCAGCCATTAGACTAACTAAAATAATCCATGGGAGAAAATAAGCTCATGTGTATATCTCCAATTCTTTTTTTTTTTTTGGTCAGGGAATGAAATCTAATTACTCTAACCACAGGTGCAAAGTTCTGTCATTGTTACTGTTATTTGTTTCAAGGTGGAGGAAAGGCTGCCTTGAGCAGGTAATTTGTGATTTTGTGAGGCTGCCTGACAGCCGTTAATAGAGATATAATTGGTTTTTGTTAGAGGTGGAATTTTGAATTCTAGAGAACATACTGTTCACAGTTTACAGTTTGCGAGGTGCTTGCAGGTCACCATACCTCATTAAATGAGTATGAGAAACTTGCCATAACTCTTTACCTACGTATGCATGGCACTGCAGAAGTATAACTAACACAAGGGCATCAATTTTCTAAAATCAGCTGCCGAAAGTGGTATGAATCATACCCCCTTTGTAATTCACATATTGGGGAAATGGTTTTAGAACTCAGTTTTGTAATAGACAGTATCGTATCACGCTGAGGATTCACACTGAAGTTAGTGGGACTACTCATTCTTTGTGCAAATCACAGATACAAAACTGAGCGCTTAATTTTACTGAGTGACAGATATATGGAAGTGTATTTTATGTGAACATATTTGAATGTTTAGCTTGTTGTAAACAAGCAGTGTGATGTGTCTATTGATTCTTCTTGTCTGTTGGAAGTATTTTATAGTTTGTATGTGTCTGACTTCTCTTTCATCTCTCCCTGCCTTTTTCTCATGTCTACTGTACTGACTGCCAGTTTCCAGTGATTAGGTTTTAAGCTTTGAATGTTCTTTTTTGTTGTCTTCCATAAGAGATTTTAAGGAGGATTTTATGGCTTTTACCTTTGACCTTTTTCCTAGTATTTTGAATTATTCTGAAGTTAACTAATTTTTTTTTTTTTAAAATCTTTCCTTCCTCTCATCTTTTTTATTTCCAGTTTTACCTTGATTCTTCTCTACGTTATTGTTTTGTGCATTTTCTCTCTGTGGTGTTGCTTCATATTAGTTTATCACAAATCTTGAGTTTCTTTCACTTATTCTTGCCTTTTTGTATACTGTTAAACAGAGCCTTGGGAATATATTTTTACTTGACATCTGAGGTGCAGTTTCAGAAAACATCAGAAACATGCTATTTGAAAAAAACTTTGTGCTTTTTAGTTAGGAAAAAAGCTGATATCTACGAACAGGAATGAAGGAACAGAAGTGTTTCAGTAATCTCCTTTCTCTTTATTTCTGTATCTAAGGAATTGATTCTTTAAATAATTGTTTTGAAGCAATAAGAAACAAAAAAGAAAACTGCTTTTAAATGAAGAATTCTACAGAATTAGAGAAGCTGCTTTTCTTCATACTGATGTCTTTTCTTATGTGCATTGATATGAGATGTTCTTGTGTTCAGTAAATGAAGATTCACTTCATTGGCAGAATCCCTCCTAACAATATTGATTTGTTTTGTTTTGTTTTCAGTGCAATGAAACTTCCTTCTTTTTTGAAGCACGTAACAAGATCACATGCAAACATCTCTGGAAATGCTGTGTAGAACATCATACGTTTTTCAGGTGAGTGATGCAGAAGTTGTGGTTTCGTTACCAAAAGGAGGGAGACTATATTGAGTAAGAAGCTTGTTATACCTACAGAGTGGTATAACACAGGCTGGCTGCTTGGAAACACATTTTTGCTCTTGGTTACAGAACGCTCTTAAAAGCTGACGGCTTCCCTTTTCTTACAATGATGTGAAAGAGTAATTTTAAAATTGGGTAGTTTGGTGGTTTCTTTTGTCTTAGAATTCTTTTTGAAACAGTATCTCAGGTTGCATAAAGTAGACTTTAACAGAAGTATCCACAAATGTATATGGCAGGATTTAAGCTGCCATATACATTTTTATGTATTTAACCATCAAATTTTCTGTAGCAGCATTGACTTGAGTGAAGTCTTTGGATTTCAGACATTACTATTTCCTACAATGGACAGAAATTTTGTGTTTTCATAGAAAGACTCATTGAATTTCCATAATGTTTTGCTTACTTATTGAAGTGTATAAAATGTTTCCAATATTACACATCTCAAAACACTTTATTTTACTGTTGCAAAAACACTAACAGAAATGTGCAAGGGTGTCTAGCTAGGAACTGGTCGATGGGATGCTTGGGGCTGCCTTTAGCAGTGCTGTAAGTGAGTAAGGTCAGAATTTCTCCTGCAGTCTCATTATTATGGCATGATATTTTTGCCTGCTCCTGTGAAATATTAAGCGAAAGGCTGCTGTTGCCAGCAGTTTATGGTAGACCCTGAAATAAAGAGGTGTGTAGTCAAACGAGGAGTGCATAAAAATATGGCTATGTCTCAACCCCATAAGAGTCTGCCTGGAGGTAGGGATGAAGAGGAACTAGCAGAAAAATATTTTTTTGGAACCTAAAGTTTGTATTTCACTTTTCTTTTCTTGGGAAGGGGACTGTAATTGAGACCTATCTATGTAACTTACTCCGTTGTTTTATTTTTCAAACTACGTAGAGTGCCAGAGAATGAATCAAACTCTCTGTCAAGAAAATTCAGCAAGTTTGGATCCATAGGTTATAAACGTCGGTACAGGTGAATTTATTTCATTGTTTAAACTTCAATTAATTCCTTCTCCATTCCTTCTTTTCTCCTCTTTGCTTCCAATGAAAGAAAATCCCCACCCAGACTATGACTCAGAGCCATTCTGCTGACAAAGCATGAATCAGGGCCATTTTAACAGACTCCCCTTGGGAGTCTGGCAGTTTTGGGACAAAATGTGACTTACTTCTCATTCTCCAGATCCCCAGAGTTGGCTAGGGCCTGCTGTAGCCCGTAGTGAAAGTGAGAGCAGCCTTGGCAATGCTTTATTTAAGTCAAAATCTCCTTATAAGTCCTGAAATTACATTCATGTCATAAAGGGTTTTTCCTGACAACTGGGGAATACCAAAATGAGGAGGCGTGTTGGCTGCTGCCTTTCTTCTGGGAATTAGCAAAGGGTTGGTGTGAAGAAGTGTATAAAGTCTGTAACTGTGATGCCTTTCTTTACAGCTGCAATTGAGCTATGGCAAGGGCTCTTGACCAAATGGTTATGTCTAATCCTGTAGCAGTACTGCTGGTGCAGTGCTGTTGATTTGAGAATAAAAATGAGGATAGATCTGAAGGGAGATGGGGGTATCTTTTCTAACTGGAATAGCTGGCAAAATTGGATAAGCATTCAAGGCTGCAAGCCTTGAAAGATGCAGTAAACTTCAGACTAAGGGTGTATAGGGAGCACTTGGTCTCAGTTTTAGCCTGAGTTAACCAAGCAGACAGTGTGACATTGCACACAGCGATTAATACTGTCATACAGAGGAAGATGTGGCAGGGAGGGTGGGTTTAAGATCCTATAGCTGCTGTGCCACAAAGGACTAGTAGAATATAGGATGTAGTTAAAATTGTAAAATGTCAGAAATCATATAGTTTTTATTGAGTTTTATTGAGACTTTATGTTTTTAAGTCTGTAGAAATGACAGGGTCTTTGTCTAGTGAGTAAGGCACTTGATTTGGCAGTTGGTGACCACTGTTTTAAATCCAATTCTGTCCCGTTGGCTGAGCAATTTTGAGCCAAATAACGTATGGTCTGATTTTTAGAATTGCTTTAGAGTTGCATATTCAGTGAATGTGAAAGGGATGGTAGAAAGCAGCAAATCAAAACCACATCTGAAATCCAGGCCCCTTTCTTTTTCCATTTTCATTTTCCCTGGTGGTCAAGTGGGGATAAAAATGGTTTTAAATCTTTTGTAGTTATTTTGAAGCTGCTGGGTGAAAAGGCCCTATTTACTGTAATGGCAAATATAACAGGTCTGTCTAGGTTTATTTTTGGCTTGTCTGTCTGTCTCTCCTTCCTGTCTGTATTTCCACCATCACTCGAGAAATACATGGATCATAATGGGTAAGGCTGACAACAATTAGTTATGTAGTTCTTTGTCACTGCCTCTTTGGAAGACTTTTCTAAAATCATAACCTCCAATTTCTCTAGCAGCTGCCGGATTGGAGTTAGTATCTCTGGTAGGTACCGATAGCAGTGTGTAATAGTAGCTCTATTACACTTGTCGTCAGTCAATCAGAATTCATAGTCAACTGTCTGTTACCCTTGGATGTACGATCTTGCTGGCAAGGAAGGTGTTGCTGATGGAGATGACTATGCCAGTGCTGAGCCTGAGGTCATATGACTGAATCTCGACTGTCTCCAGCCAGGATCACTGGTGTGTTTCTGTCCCATCTTCTTCAACCTATTTCATAATAATCCAGGTTATTTGGTTATCACGTTATCTGGTGTGATCCAGGTTCTTCTTACTGTAAATAATAGGGGAGTGATTGTACTGCCTTTGGGGTTTCTAGCTGGATCCTGACCCATATAACCTCATCTGTGAAACTGGATAGGAGTTCAGTGGATTCCTGCCAGAGTACTGGCAGATGAGAGTTTCCTCTGTTGGACCATTTCAGCAGATTGGAGCAGGGCACTGGTGCTGGGAAGGAGAAGGCTTTGTACTTACCAGGACCTTCCAATCAATTCTAAAAAAATACCACGAAACTACATTTGAGATATTCCTGCTGGTGATGCATTTAAGTTTGTCTCCTTTTTTAAGAAATTTCAAAAGTGATCTGTGATATGGATTGCCATGTTGGGATGATAGTCATTGCTGACAGCTATGTTTATAATATTAGTTTTGCCTAGAACGCTAGATTAAAGTATATATTTCCCTTCTAGTATGAAGTATTCCCTGTTTTGCTGCAGTGATTCTTGAGGACTGCCCCTGACCTGAGTGGATGTTCTAGTAAACGGGGGTTGTGAGATCTAGTTGCACCATATTGATTATACAGTGTTAATGATAAATAGTGATAATTAATTGGTGTTTGACATGTTAACTCTCGTCTTGGAATTCAGAGCAGCATTTTCATGTGTTTCGAAAATCTTCTCTTTGCTTATCCATCAGCTTTGATTGTCTTCCCTCTTTGCCTTTGGTCCCTGTTGTAGCACCAAAAGCAGTGACAGTGTTGTGTATCTGTATACATCATGAGCTCAAAACAGAAACCATAATCCCACTGTTTGACTGTGTATGTAAAGGATGTAAGGGGACCATAATATTATCTTTTGGCTTTATTTTTGTTGTTTTTTTTTAAATCTTCTAGGTACTTCTCATTAGGTGGCAGACAGTTTTCAGGAAAGCAATTTCCTTGTCTTAAGATCAGATGCTTTGGTTAATACGTGGAGGTGTTAGTGTGAGTGGAAGGTCTTGTCCCCAGATGTTTTGTTAAAACTGCTCCTGGAATTTGCAAGACTGGCATGGTTGCCGACCTTAAAAGTTGAGTAGAATTGTTTTCTGGGTAACTTGGGAGCAAAAAACCCATTAAACTGAATATCAAAACCCAGCATTACTGTGATGTAATTTTAGAATTTTTTTTTTTTGTCATTTAATTCTTTTACAAATTTTGAGGAGATAAAAATTCTGCAGTGCTGACTACCCCTGTGGAGCTATTGTTGAAAATACAGTCATCCTAGTGGAGCCTATTCGCATAACTCAGAAAATCTGCATATGTAATGCCTGTATAGTTGCTTGGCGCTTGTTAGTATGGTACGTGTTTACTTCTAAGTCATCGAACTGCAGGTGTTTAAGCAACTGGGAGTTAACTTCTCTTGTGTAGTAAGTTTCCAGAAGCAAACATGGAGTTTTGGGGAGGAATATGAGGCCTGTTTTCCATTTTTGTTATGAACACTTTATTCAGCTTAGTTACATGGAGAGGAACATTAAAATGAGCATAAAATAATTTACTTAGACTTAATAACTTACTTAAATTGTGTAATGAAGAAGAGCCTTACTGTAAACGGGAATCAGGACTTCTACTCAATTTATTACCATTTGGGCCTGTGCTAGTAAGAGTACTATATTAAGTTTGCTTTGGATGGGGTTTTCCATGCCCTTTAGGCTGTCATTCCACATGGCAGAGAAGCAGGCCCTTACTGACTGGAACTGAACAATGTTAAATATGTGTTTTCCTGAGATAAAAACTTACAGAAAGAATAGAGGAAGTAATCAAATTATTTAAGAAAGTCTTAATGTTAGAATATTTGAGGTTACAAAAGGTCAGACTATATTACCCTCTTCCTAATAAACCAGCATTTTGTTTTAGTTGGTTACCTGAAAATATCCAATATAGAAGAGGTTGGCACAATCTGTTCATGATTCTGCCAATGACATTCAAAACAAAAGTCAGGGTAGTGCTACTCTGCAGGAGAACCAGAGCTGGGATGAAAAGTGAATAGCTAACAAAACATGCTGCCCAAACACCATGCATTTTTTTCAGTCTAAAGATCCTCTGTTTCTTTGATCATTTTCCCAAGTGTTTTCCCATGATTTTATTGTGTTTTCAAGTGGCAGGACATCTTTGCAAATGGCCAGAGATCCTTCTGTGCAGCTCCCGCGGCCTGACCAGTGCATTGAAAGAAGCCGCAGCAAGACTTACCCCAAAAGAACACAACAGACTGGTAAGTCTTCTGCTGGCCTGTGGAGAGATGTCTTCTTTGGTCTTTGCTTCATTTCATTTTCAAGAGGCGACTCAGAACTGTTGCAGTGTCCTCAAGGATCTCTCAGAATGGATTCTCTCTTTTGCCTTTGGTCAGTATTTATACCTAACCTTAACTGGATCTAAAGACTCCACCTTTTGTGGATGAAAATAAAAGAGGTGGTGTGGATCAAACATGATAAAACCCCGTGTTTGTAGATTTAATGTCAAGTATGAAAGGGAGGTTTGAAAACAGGCAGTGACAACATGTATTTTTCCAGGATTCCTGTCTCTCACTAAAGAATTTTATACTTGTGTGTCTTGGTTGCTATCCCATAATTCCAGCTGCTTGACCCAAGGTGTCTCTTTTGCACATCCTTCTCCCAGTTCAAGGACAGTATCCCTTTATTTTGATATTAAGTGGAACAGAAAGTAGTGCCATGCCCTCTGCAATTTAACGTGCTTCACTGTGAGCTGGAAATCTATTCTGCATGCTGAAGATGTCAGAGGAAGCTGGAAGTTTTTACAGGTGTTAGAGGAAACATACAAGATTAAGCATGGATTACAGGAGTAATGCCCAGAATAACAGATGTTTCTTGACATTTAGTAATAGAGGCAAGAAGCTTTTCTAATGTCAAGCTCCAGTTCTACATGTGATTATAGTATATATGATTTCTGATTATAGTATCGTTTTGTTGTGTCTGCAGTTGTCACTGGGTGCCTAAGAGGACAAGAAGCTGTTCACTCTTGAACCTAGTAGTGGCTTAAGACTTTTGTTCAGCTGGGCTTTCCCAGTCTTAGGGTGGTAGTTCAAAATGAACAGCATTTCCCACCTCATTAGCCCCCAGTTCCATTGTGCAGAAAGTTGCGTGGCTATTCAGAGGTAAACTTGTCAGCTGAAACTCAGCTCTTGTCAGAAATAATGTTAGCCTTAGTGCAGGCAGTGAAAGTCAGTCTATATTGCTGCAAGGGTGTACTTGTTGATTGTTTTCAGTCTCTTTGATTGGCATTGTGAGGAAAACTGAAACCATCCCATGACCTGTTCTGCTGATGTAACGTGATGCAGAATTCCCTATGCAACACGTGTTTGTTGTTTTGGTGGATTTGAATACTTCGTTTTACTTTAAAATAAAAAGGCTGCTTTTTCACCATCGTATTCATATGCATTTGTGTAATCTGTATCCCCCATCTGGGTTGTTTTGCTTTTAATTCAACCTAATTGATTACCCATGTTTTCCAAGTGTGCAGGCTTTTTCCACTGGGATAGGCATATTACCTCAAATGATTTTCAAATTAAATGAATTTATTTCGTTTCCCGCGTAAAATATGGATTAAAGGAAGAGAGCTATGTTATTCAAATTCCATCTTTCTCTATAAATGAGCATATTTTTTATTCTTTATTCTTCTGATTTTGTATTTGGGTATTCACAGTGATAAACATCTAGTACTCTTTCTCCATTTAAATGGGCTTTTAGATGCTGAAGGCAGACTAACACTACTTCTCCTCCATGTGTCAGGCACCATGTGACAGTCTGTTGCATGGCACTAGGATAAATCCACCCCTTTCCACCTACACTTGTTCTTGGATATAGCAAAGTCCATTTCACACAATAAATCAAGTCTGTTTGATATATTTTAAGCATCACTTGTTTAAATATACTAATCCAATGTAGATTTTACTTCTACAGAATAATTTTTATCTCGGAAATGAGCCTGGTGATGTAAACAGTCGTATGAGTTACTTAAACTTCCCCTTACTGAAATGTTTGAGAGAATAATACGACATTTTTTCTTAAAATAACTATTCCTTTTGCATAATGAGATTATGCTGATGGTTGTCATTGATGGCTAGGGCTTTGTTCTTAATTTTGAGTTTCTAGTATGGTGTAATAAGATTAAGTATGCCTTGTTCAACATTTTAAACAGGGTGATTTTAGTTTGCATGTATTACGTATTTCTTAAGGTGTTTTCTGCCAAATGCCACTTAAATTAGGATCCAGCTGGACATGGCTTGTAATTTAGCTTTTTGGAATGAAAAGCAGAGTTCCATTTATTCTCCCAAAACCCAAAAGCCAGTAAAAACTCATAAATAGTCCCTACGCAGTATCTTCCTTCCGCCTTCTCCAAGTTCAGGATCTTTCCTCACCTGCTTCTTTACCTTTTTTCCTTTTCTTAAGATTGCAAAGTTAAGTGCATGTAGAGCTTCCTTTCTGCAGCCAGTTCAATTAACCATTCTGGTTTTGTGTTTTGTTTTTTTTTTATCTATTGGTGCCAGTAATGGGACCAACTACAGCAGTGGGTTTGGGGGCAATTAGGTGAACCTGTAGCTATAAATGCACAGCTGTAGCATGCGCAGTCTGCATTGCCTCCATTGTAGAGGCGTGTGTAAAATGCAAAGGCTCTGATCTCTGGCATCTCATAAAAATGTTTTCCCTTGTTCCTTCTTTTTGAATACATGTTCTGGTGTTACTCACAGTTACATAGTGTGTGTTTTTTATATTCTTTTCTGTCACCTGAAGTTAGAGGTTAGCTATCTTTTGCAGTGCTGGGCAACTAATAGTGTTTCTTTGTCTCATTGATCCATTAAAGTATACTAAAGTCATTAGAACTGCAGCCATTTGGTGAACTCTGGGTTAAGAGTTGGAGGAGGTGCCAAGGCAATGATAGAAAATACTTATTTTTATGTTTTCATTAAAAATATTTGTGCTTTAAGAGAGGGATTGAAGGATATGATACTGTGAACAGAGAGAAACTAGCTTTCTTCTATAAAAGCCACTGCCATTGGCTGATTCCCCTGATAGGATAGACAGTGTAGACAGTTTAGCTTTAGCTTGGCAGATTATTTTCCTACAATCCAGATTACAGTGGTTTAAAGTGCAGTAACCTCCCTTTTGTCACTTCCTTAATACATATAATATCTCAGTTGGCTTAGGGTTAGTGGAAAAATCAGACCAGGAAACTTCAATGGCTATGCAATCAATGTTTTTAAATTAGTGTGGGTTTTTTTGTGTGTGTGTTTAGGTTGGTGTTCAAGTTGGTGTTCAGTGGAGAAGAGTTTTTTTGTTTTGTTCTGTAAAGTCTTATATATGAGGTATGTGTGGCTTGTTTCGTTTGCTTATTCTCCCCATTTCATTTTAGCTGAGAGAGAGTTACAGTTGCATTTTTTTCTGGTTGCACATCATAAACTCAAACATGGAACAGGATCTGTCATTATTCTGTCTTACCTTCTTAGGGCAAGACTGATAATGTTCAGCTTTCGCAACAGTGCATAGGGTGAAAGCGTTCATTATTCTTTTGGTTGAAGGCTGCACGCGAAAAGCTCCTTGGGAACGTCCTCTCTGGACAAACATTGATGTGACCAGACCTGTTGCTGTGGGTCTGAGTTTATTGAGCGGTGGAAGACACATTGCTTAGGGTTTGTTGTTGTTTGGTAGCTGAGGACTTGATTAGTCCCTGCCTTGCATACTTAGTAGTTGTATAAATTAGTGTAAAGTGAGTGCTGCCATTCTGATTTAAAAGCCAGGTGGAGAATCAGGAGTGGGTATTAAAATTACAGTACTGTCTGTATTATAGTAGTCCCTAAGCAATCCCAGGCAGTCGCAGTCTGTGCCCTGACTAACTTACATATTACGACAGACTCCTATCATTACCCTGCTTTGCCAACCTCAGTCATGGTAACTAGAACTGTTGGTCTGGTGCATTCAAAGTCATGAATCTTTTCCCAGAAAGTTGTGAGATTGGGTTTGAAAATTAAATTTTAGAAAATGAATCTTGGGGTAATTTTATCTATTTACTTATTTATTTATTTTGAGCTTTACACTTTAAAGTTTATTTTAAATCCTAGGTTTTGTAAAAGGCCAGATGTTACCGCTTCTGCATTTCATGCATGTGGTGTGACATGCACAAACCCTTGAGGCTACAGGTTTGGAAACTAGTTTGGAAGATAAACATTATCACAGAGTAGGCTACGCTGGTGTAGGCATATGGAAGTCCATTCATTTTTATAGCCTCTTAGTAACGCACAGTGCAAAGCATGGGGTCTTACTGCATGTTTTCGTTTAGATCACACTATCTTCTGCTCTCATTAATAGATTTAAGTACAAACACTACTTCCAGACAACGTCAGTAAAATGGCTTTATTTGATAAGAAACAGGCATGACAACCTAATTAGCTTGCCAGGTTCCTGAGGTTTTGGACAGTTGTGTTTTTAAAAGTGTAATAGTCTATTTAAATTGAATGCACAAATCAGCATCATGATGGCTGTAAAAGGGAATAAAAGTGTGTGCATTCACCTTATTGGAAAAGTTCAGTGCAATGAATGCTGACAGTAACTTATCTGACAAAAGGTAAACAACCAGGAAAACCTGCTACAAGTGAGATGTTCAAGATTCCTGGCTAAGGTATTTTTGAGAGGCCTATTATCTTGGCATGCAAGAAACAGTGGTATAGATAAGTTATGGCAATGGGGTTAGTGTTTGGACAGTTTTTCTGGAGTCTATTGTTTTATATTAGGGATACTGTATCCCTAATATACAACATACAGAGGTGTATGTTGGTAGAACAGTACTGCAGTTAGTAAAAGATACATGAGGTGGAACATACTTGAAGACAATTATTACAGCTTCTGTAAGTGTGAATAGAAAGCTCCTAATTAAGCAGTCATTTATACAAAAGAATTGCACAGCAAGAGCTTTTTTTTTAAAAAGCAAAGCAAAGGTCCTCATTGTGAGTGGCGGTGGAGTCAAATACAGCTAACATGAGGTCTTGCCTCAGTAAAAACCTATTTTGTATTTCTGGGTGGATTCTGCCTCTCTATGATAGTCACTGGTATGTTGTCTTTTCTTTGGTTTTCCCTGAACTAAGTACTTGTTAAAATAATAGAGTGGTAAGCAGGGAACTCAGCAGTGAGAAGGAGCTGCTGCTTTTGTAAGGATTTACTAGTACTGGCTGCTCCAAAAGCTGAAATGCCCCATGTAGGCTCTGCAGCACCAGCCTTCGTGCAGGACGCTCAAGGAGTTGCAAAAGCATCGCAGACTTTCTGCACTCGCGTGGACTGACTCTGCATGGCATAACCCCCCATCGCCTGACACCCGGAGACAACTGGGTGTCAGCAGAATGGTAAGGCTATTGCCAAACATAGCAAAAGATCAGTTCTGGAGGTGGCTATTACTTTTATAGCACTTGACCCTTGGCTCTTTTTCTGGCAGTTGTTTCATAGCTATGACATGTTTTGGAGCATGAGTTCTTATTGCTCCATCAAGGTATGAGCACTCTGAGGGGCTTAATTGAATCTACCTTACTTACACAGTAATACTGAAATTATTTCCTTTGTTTGAAAAAGTCATATATTTGCTGATCTCAATACTTCTGTGGGCCAAATTACTATAGTGGGTTATTTTATCTTATGTATTTGATGGCCTAGGAAAGGCAAGCTAAATGTATCTGCATGGAAAAAATATGGTCAGAAACTGTGAGATATCCTTGTAGTTTAACACTTCGACCTACTCCATTTTCATTTCATTACCAGTACCTTCCTTAAAGGTGGGAAATTTCCGCTTCCTGTTCTTATGTGCTGTCATCTTTATTTGTTTGTGATTTTTGACTGTAGACATCCTTCTCTTTTTAGAGGTCAGAGGAATAATTTTTGTAGCAGTCTTTTATGGCCTTAGTGAAGATTGGGGATTCTTTTTCTGATCATTTTCACATCCGCATTGATTTAAGAAAGTTTTTCATTCAGTAATTCTGTCTTTTTACCAAGTAGGTCATAGTGCTAGTGTAGCTATTGCTTCATTCTTGAAAACAGAAAATGGGCAGATGTGCAGTGTCTGAAGAGCTGGTTGTCTCTTATTGTATAAAATAGAGGATTCATTCAGAATGCCAAACTTTCCTTTCCTTTCTGTGTGTGAATCTGTGCCCATTCTGCCTTTCCTTCTTCAGAATATTCCAAATTCTTCCTAGTGCTTACACTGCATAAACAACAAAAACTGCCTTGAAGGAGCAAATAAAGTACAAGACAGGATCCAGGCTGCTCCCCTCCCCTGCCAGGCATTAGTCTGAAAAACTAAGTAGGGAAGGGAGTGAATTACATCATTAAAAGTTGTAAAGTCAAACATGTAAGGGGCTTGGCCGAGTTGCTTAAGCGAAGGCGACTAATGCCACTTGAGATGTCCTGCAACATATGAGGCAACTGCAGAAGACTAGCAGATGTAACCTGTAGGAGAGGCAACTGGTGGCCAGACAGGATGCCTTAGGATATCTCAGGTATTTGTGTTGAAGTAGAGGAGAGTCCAAAGACTTCGTATGTCAAAGGGGTGGTATGGAAAGTTTAGGGAGACTGTGGAGAAATTCTTTCTCTGAGATTGTGGAGAAAGCTTATAATGCAAAATCTTGCCACAGCTTAATTTAAGACATTACATTTTAGTTTTAGCCCAACAAAAACGCTTTGAGTTTGTACCACTGTATTAACAACACCATGATGCTGTTACTTGTGCCCAGAAGACATAGTATTTTCTTGTTAGCAGTCTTACAGGCTTCAGTCAATCTGTTTCATTATCTTAAATGAACATGCTCAGAATCCTGTCCAAAGCTGATGTACATCATCAGTGATGTTGCTTTGTCGTTTTACTTAACACCTGTTTCTGGAGGTGGTAACAGTTTTGTAAGAAATGACTGGAATTGCCAGTTAGATAGAAAGAGAATGTGTGAACTGAAGAAAATTACAGATTAATATTAATAGCACAGCGTGGAAATGAAAATTACAGCACCAGTAGGAACAAACCTGTCTTGATGATAAATATATTACTACATTCGAAGCTGAACAGAACAGTTCTTTTTTTGTTCATGGTACTGAGCAGTATACATCTGTAGAGCATAATCTTATCATGCCACTTTGACGTTAACCCAGTATGAAATACCCAGATTCCCTTGGCCCTCAGTGCTCCTAAATCATGAATACAGGAATCTGTTTCTTTGAAGCCTATTATATGTGGGCTCAAAAAGAGGGGAAAATGCACGTTCCTCCTGCTTCTTCAGGTTCCTTTTCATGGCTCAGGTGGGGACTTAAGTGCCAACAGTATGTAAAGTGCAGGATCAAAATGGAAAGAATATTGGGCACAAAATTGGAAACTAGGCAGATAACTTTCAAATGTTGGCCAAAAGTTTCTGAGTCATTGAAACTGATACTTAGCTGTCTCTGTCAGAGTATTACTCTTTATTGTCTCTCTCTATTTACATTATTACATACATTATTTCTAATCCATTGATTTACAGTTATTATTTTTCTGGTCATAACTTAGAATATATTAGTGTTGTGTTGCACTGTGTTGCTAAATCAATTTGAAATGGTTTCTTAGAACAAACATATTAATCTTGCTTTACCATTGAATCTAATGATTGTTTTAGAGGCCATAGTTATTACATTGGAGATTCCTAAGCTTTTTTATACCCTGTATTCTCCTCACACCTTTCTTCTCATTGGTGACTGAGCAGGGAATTCCCTTCTGGTGGCAATGGCATAGTATTCCTGTGAGAACAACAGCTTCAAAGTAATGAATGTCCCCCAAGTTAAACTTTCTAGTGATGTGGTATAACTACAAATAAGGATAAGACACAAAAGTTGATCCTTATATACTCTTAGCAAGTAGAGCATGCACCAGATGTCTTGTGTATCATTTTATCTCTCATGCTGCACTGTGTTCAGTAGGTGATTATGCTGAATAGGTGTGCAAGCATTGTGCTACAGGACTGTTCTGTTTGTGGGGTTTTTTTCAGGATTTAAGAACATGAGCCAGATTACAACAAATGGCGAAAATGAAGGAACTACCAAAATTATTGCACCTTCCCCTGTGAAAAGGTACGTAGACCAGCAGTTCCCTTCCAGCTTCTAAGAGATTGTGTATTGCATTGGATAGAGGAACACATTTAGAAATCATTAGTAACAGTTTATCCTGCCCTTAAGTTTAGGACTGTCTGATCTTCTGTTGACAAAGGTCAGAGAGTGTTGCCCAGTAATTAATTTTAGCAAACTCTGATCTTCTGAGGAACCTGGAACAGGGGTTCCAGGTGACAAAGAGTTTGGAAACCCACGAATCAGGACAAGTTAATGGGAAGGCAAACAGTCTCGGTTTTAAATATGAAATAACCAGATAATGACCCAAGTGACATGGGTCAGGATAGTCTTGTGAAGTCCTATGTGTCTCTCCCCTGGGAGCTGTTGGCTGGCTGGCAGGGCCCTCAGGGCATGGCTCTTCTGCCTCTGCACAGGGCGAGCTCTGCTTGGGATGTGTGGGCAGGGAAGAGCTGGGCATGGCCTCTCTTCCAGCAGTGCTGTTAATCTTGCAGGCCATTACCTGTTACACCGGTAAATCCAGAACAAAAATCATGAGTGTTTGTGCCTGATCCGTAGGAGCAGTGAATTGCCAGGGCTCCTCTATACTTGCATGATCTCCCGTGTTAATTATCAGTGCTGAAGTGTGCACCTCTGGTTATTAGGCATATTTGAGAGAAGAGGCTTAGATTCAGAAAGGAGTTTATATCCCCGCCCTTAATTTTAGGTGGAATTTGGGTGCCTGAATCAAAAAAGAGTAATCTGACAAAGTAATGAGTCAAAAACTCGGCACCTGACTTTTTTGCTTAGTTGCCTGAATGTCTGTCTCTGCAAGCCCAGTAACCCTGACAGATTTTTTTGAGCTGAGCACCTCTGGCCTTATATCTCCATTGAAGCTGTGGGCTTCACGTACTAGATATCTGGACTGATCTCTGAAAAAGGGTCTGAAAGATTACGGCAAATACTTGGTGGATAGTTGTTGTGGTTTAACCCGGCAGGGGGCCAAACACCACACAGCCACTCCCTCCCTCCCCCCCAGTTTATATACTGAGCATGACGTCATATGGCCAGTTTGGGTCAGCTGTCCCGGCTGTGCCCCCTCCCAACTTCTGGTGCACCTGGCAGAGCATGGGAAGCTGAAAAGTCCTTGACTACTGTAAGCACTACTTAGCAACAACTAAAACATCAGTGTGTTATCAACATTATTCCCATCCTAAATCCAACACACAGCACTATACCAGCTACTAGGAAGAAAACTAACTCTGTCCCAGCCAAAACCAGGACACCAGTGTTTCCTGTGGCCCAATATTTGTAACAGTTGCCCCCAAAAAGAAGAGCTGAGTTTAATTGCTTCCTCAGTTTGAGTGAAACTGAATCAAATATTCTAGCCCTTAGAAAATGATACTAATCATGGGTTAAAAGAAAGTTTATAATTTTGCCACTCGGTCATGCTGAAGTTAGGCCATTGAGCAGAAAACAATACAAAGGTATATAAATACCTGCAGGGAGGGGGCAAAGAGGACGGAGCCAGGCTCTCTTCAGTGGTGCCCAGTGACAGGACTAGAGGCCACGGGCACAGACTGAAACACAGGAGGTTCCCTCTGAACATGAAGAAACACTTTTTCACTGTAAGGGTGACCGAGCACTGGCACAGGTTGCCCAGGGAGGTGGTGGAGTCTCCATCCTTAGAGATGCTTGAGCCATCTGCAAATGGTCCTGGGCACCTGCCTCTAGGTAGCCCTGCGTGAGCAGGGGGTTGGACCAGATGACCTCTGCCAAACTCAACCATTCTATTGTTCTGTGATTTGTTAGGAGAGAGAAAGGTACAAAGCAAGAGGTACCCTCATTCTACACTGCAGAGATGATCGTATTGGGAAGGGATAGGAGTCCTTCACTACAGCTTGTTCTCCAAATGCTATGTAGAAATTTTTAGCAATGAACTGTTAAAAAGAAACAGATGGGCAGGTTGTAGAGCAAGAACCAAAATAAGGGGCTCTCAACACGGCAGTTTCAATGCTTCTGAGTTTAGTTTCTTACCTTGACAGTTTAAAAGCAATTCACAGGCAGACTCTTACTGAGTCATGGTTTTAAATAGTGTTAGTCACTTCCAGCAAAAAAGTGTTGGAAGTTGTTTTTCTTGCATGCTTTCTATTTAGAAATTGATTTGTTTTTCTCTGTGTCTCTGTCTGCACATGTAAAACACCTTTCAGGTCTGCCAGGCTTGGTATGCGTGACAGGCAACACACATACTTTGGGAGGCATTTACAGTTCGGTGGTTTACTCCATCCGATGTAATTCTCGCATTAATTGTGAGTCATGCTTGCAAAGCATCTTTCAGCAGCTCTTACAAGCTGAGTTTTTGTAGTTTAACATCTCATTCACTGTTGAGATACATAGTTGGTCACTTCTGCATAGGTGGTATAAATTCAAGGTAAACCATAAAAACCCCCAACAACAGTAATCTCACATGAAATTCAGATCTTAACCTTTGCAAATACTTTGAATGAGCTCAAGTCCTCTTTGCAGCTGTGTTCTTGGAGATAATACCAGTATCTGAAGAGCTGCCATGCTGTAGCTCTCTAGCTGTAAAGTGTGTGTCTGCTCTGAGTGAATAATGGCTTAGGAATCTAATGCAGTGAATTCACCTCCCAAGATCATTTCTCTCTCTCTCTTTTTTAAGATTTGAGAACACTATTTAAATTTCTTTAAGCCCAACTTCAGTCTAAGTATTGTTCAGCAGTTTATGCTGTGCAAAAACAATTTTGCAATACAGGAGTGCAACATATTTACCTGAGTTGCTTAGTCTGTAGTAAGGACATATTTTTAAGCCTGGGAATAGATTGTATAAACATATGAGTTAATAATTAATGGGTGCAGTATTAAGAAAATTATTCACCTGATAAAGTGTAATTTAATTTCTTTTCCTGCTGCCTTACTGTACCTTTGCATTTTGTTCACTGTGTGAAAATTAAATGATTAACTCAGTGACCTGTAGTAACCAAAGGCTGAGGTTAAAAGTAGATTAGTGAGCTAAGTAGCCACGATTCCTTCATAAATCCGATTCTATCACCTCCTGCTCTGGGCAAAGAGCTCTGGCATATGTGCACCTCTCTGTAAGCATCTGTAAAGCTTTTTTTTTTGCTGCTTAAATTGCACTTTGGAAAGATACGTGGTATTAATGCTTGTAGTGGGTTGCTGTCAGTAGTACTTCTCTTGAAGAGCTTAGTGGAAATCAGTGTGGCTGTCTAGTTCGGTATCATGTGAACTGCTTATTCATGCAGAAAGTGAGCTCTGGAGATGATAATGCAGGAAAAGCATGACTAGCCAACAGCATCCTGCTGTTTTTCCCCCGTCTCCCATAGGTAGAGTGGGAGACTGGTTACAAATACTGATATATCTCTTCAGCCAGGTGACTATCTTGACCGTCCTAGTTCTTCACCTTGCAGCAGTCAGTGAAGACAGCTCTTTTACGTTGTGAGGTCTATGCTCAGTGTCTAGCAAAAAGAAAACTTAAGGAGTTACTGGGGAAGGAATGAGAAGAATATGCTACTCTATGAACCTGTGGTCTGTCATGTTTTGAATAGTTATCATCCCTGCTTTTGTGGCTCCCATCTTAAAGAAGGTAGTGTAGACCTGGAAAAATGATAGAGAACTATGATAAGGGTAATCAGAGGTATGTGGTGACTCCTATACTGGGAGAGGTTAAACTGCAATTCTTTCACTTGGAAAAGAGATGAGACATTTGCTAAAAATGTATGGAAAAAATTATGGGGTGGAGTTTGTGATTAGGGAACCATCATTCATAGGGCTTATTTTCTTTCTGTAAGTACAGAACCAGCGAGGAACACAGCATGGAAGTTTTGAACCAGGTGGAAGTTTTGAAACAAAATGAAATAATTGTTTGTGCCATAGTAAAATACTGGAGCATACTGCTACCAGGCACTATTTATGCCAAAAATTCAAAAATGTTCAAGAGGTGTTTAAGTAAATCCATGGAAGAAAGTTCCATCAAGAGCTATGTAGAATAAAAAGCAGATGAAGCCTCTGGTTCAATAATCTGTTAACTGCATATTGTGGAAGACTGTCAGAGCATATTGTATATTTGCCCTATTGTTAGACTTTTTGCCTAAGCATCTGTTCTCATTTATTCTGAGATAAAAGATAAAATTGATCTTTTTTCTGAGTCAGTACAGCCATAATTATGAGCTTGTAGATTTTCAAGTCTTGTTTTTTTTTTTCCTTCCAATTTCTCTTTTTAGGAGAGATTCTTCAACATAGCAGGTGAATAGCTATATGCCAGGGTGGGTCTCTGTAATGACTGTATGGCTTTATGATTAATTTTTAAGAAGTCAGGGGGAGAGAATATGTGATCTGTACACGATGGGTTTTTAAAAAAAATGTATCTGTACTTTTATTTAGCTTTAAAAAGATGAAAAATGAAAACAGTCCAGAAACCCAAAGAAGTAAAACAAGCGCACCGTGGGAGGAAAATGGCCCACAGAGGTAAGGCGAGGCATGATGTCCTTGGTATTGTGCAATGGTAAATATCATGCCATGGCAATAGGTTGAAGGATATTGATATAATATATTAATGTATTAACAGGGTCACAATATATCTGTATTGCATATAAGAAGATAGGTCCTCTCACAGATGAATAATCAGTTAAAAATTAGGAAAGCAGGTGTAGGAGGAAGTGGTCAGTGGGTGAGAGTCACTAGTGGCTTTCCACAGAGATCTGTTCATAGACCTCTGCTATTGAGTATATTTGTCAAACACCTGGAAAAGGTGTTTGAAAATTTGGTGATGGGACAGAATTGTTTAGGGTAGTGAAAGTGAAAGTTGTCTGTGAAGAGTGGCAGAAAGACCCCTGAAGTATGAGTGATGTGTCACTGGATGGTAGATGATGTTGAGTCAGTAAGTGTGAAGAGAGGCGCATGGGGGCAAAAAAATAAACCTAGATCTCTGAGTAAAATGAGGTGCTGTGGAGATACGATGGATAACTTCATGAAAACATCAACTATGTAGTAGTCAAAAAAACAATTAGCAATTATTAGGAAAGTAAGAGAACAGCATTATGCCATTACATAAATTTGTGGATCACATATTTGCTCCATGAATTCTGAGTGCGGTTCTGATGTCCTTATCTCAGGAAAAGTAAAGGCTTTGAGATGGGCAGCAAGGGTAATCCAAGGTGCGAATGGCTGTGCAGGAGATCTGTACAAGAAGCATAGGCCAGGCAGGACTCTTTCTTCAGCCTGGGAAAGAGATAATTTCAGGGGATGTGTTCTAGAAAATCATTGAGTAGTACAGAGAAAGGAGGAAGAGATCAGGATTGTGTTTTTCCAGCATAAGAACTTGGGATCTTCAGATGGAGATTTTAGAGGTGGTTTAAAAGCATTTGAGAAAGACAGCGAGTAGTGAGTCACTGTGAATAGACCTGTGGTCCTCCTTTAGAAAGGATGCTGGAAGTTAGTGGATTCCTGGGGGAAGCTGGGTGAGTCACGGAAGAGAAATCCCCAAGGGCTTCTCAAGACAGGTACAGCAGCTGGCTCAGTAAGTCCCCTGTACTGGGAGAGCACTGGGGAGCTGTTGTATTCAACTTCTTGCTTCCTCTAGGTGGTTGCTTACGGCCACTGTTGGAAACAGGCCATTGAATTAGAAAGCACATTAAGTGTAATCTGGTATGGTCCTGCTTTGTGTGATGATTCAGATCTATACATGGTGTGTCATTTGGGCCACCACGATGATTTACCCTGTGTGCTCCTTCCGCAAACATTAAGAGTTTTCAGAGTAAGAATAAGGCAGCGTGCAGATACTCGCTACAATAGATGTTTATTTGTGAGTTTTAAAGAAGTGGTGTCAGCCCATCACATTATGGCTCCAGTGTTAAAATTGCTCTCAGAATAGCAGGAAGTTTGATGTCCCAGGAGCCAAAGAAGGGTAGGATGGAGTTTTTGTAAGTCTCTCTGTTTTGAAGGACTATGCAATTTTAGACATATAAGCAGACTTATGCTGCACAGAGGCTTTCATAGCTTCTATTAATTTTGAGATGAACTGTGGCAATGTTTCAACCATGCAGAGCAGTGCTGTAATCAGCAGTCTGCAGAAGCAGGGGGAGAAGAATGTATCCAATTTGAAGGCCAGAGGGTTTTAGGAAAGCAGAAAGAAATACCTTAACTGGGATTTGGTGAGAATATCATATTTACCACATAGTTGTTGTGAAAAGGGCTAAGTAATGTTAGATAAAGATGTCTGGTTTTAGTTTAGCATCCTGTTTCCAAAAAGTCGTGGAACATCAGTAGACCACCTTAGAGTGATACACACTCCATCACAGGCTCTGTTACACTGTTGGAAGAGCTCCTTACACTTCTGTAGGAAGGTATCACAGAAAATGTATACAGGCATTTGATAGTCTACATCTAATTTGGTAACAACCTAACCCATTGGGTCCCACCCAGGCTTAAGTACATAACCTGAAGTTTGAAACACCTCCAAACCATTAGCCCAGGGTTGTATGGATGAACAGCAGAGAGCTGGAGGTAAAATTGTTTCACTGTCCCAAGCATTAGCTCTGTCTGAAGATGCATGTCGTGACAGGAACACTGTTTTCATACTTATATCCATGGAAAACAAAGAATAGAGGTGCATTCGAATGCCTAGCTCTGGGTTGGATAACTCACACTAAAGCACAGAAATTTTATTATGCTAAAAGAATATGTTCTTGGTTCTACATTTTGTAAGCTTAGAGTTGTTGGCTTGGCAATGCTAAGAGGTCTCTCTCCTACATTTTCAAGGTTCAGTGTAAAATATTTATTGCTGGAAAGTGGTACTGTCTGTATTTACATAGCACGCACACACACACGTACATATAGCTGAATACGTATATAAGTGTGTGTGTGAGCCTTCTCATTTCTGTAGGCTGAATCTCAGTTAGCCGGCCTAACCCTCCTGGAAGTTTTAAAGCTGACTGTTTGCTCTTCCTTTTTAACCCTAGTGGGCTGTATAATTCTCCCAGCGACCGCAATAAATCACCGAAGTTTCCTTACTCTCGGCGACGGAACCCGTCAGGTGGCAGTGAGAATGAGTCTGGGCAGCCAGTCCGGAGGAGGTAAGAGCCCCAGGGTTAATTACTGTTAGTTTCTCACAGTAGCAGGCTTGAGGTCCTGCATGCTCTGTGTTCAGTAGAGGCTCTTGGAGACACAGCTGGGTCCTGGGAAAAGGCGTACACTAGGGGCCAGCTGTTAGTCCAAAAAAAACCTGAGCAAGAATACCAGATCTGCTTTTGGAAAGGAAGCTTTGGTCAGACTTTTTGCTTGTGTGCTGTTCTGGGTACTACGAAAATGATATTAAAAATATGACAAATTGCATTATTGGTACATGCAAGATCCTTTCAGTTGCTGCAGCTGTTTTTCCCTTGTGAAGGAAACGATTGGTGGATGTTGCTTGCTTGACAGTGAGCTTCTAATACAAAGCACTATTTTGTTTCAGTACATTGCTTTGCTTTAAGAGCAACAAAGATTAAATGAATGGGCTATAAAGCTGTCTTCAACAATCCCACGTGTGAATTACTTTACATTGGAGAGGATGCCAGCAAAAATACAACTATGAGATACTTAATGTATTTTTAATGTGTACTTGCTGAATTGAGTACCTTAGAGAAGTAAAATTAAATGGATGGAGGTTCTGTGCAGTGTGTCCTGGAGTATGTCCAAAATGTAAATTACAGGGACAGTTCTGAAGTGATACAGTTTTGAGACGCTACATGTTACCTGGGATGATTTATCCTGCTGAGAAGCTGCTTTCATTGCTAAGGTACCCCAGTGCTGTGATGTGCTGTGAAGTATGGACAAGTATAGCTACTGTGCCATATTCATTGCAGTCTTCTAGGACTGCCTTACAAGCCAGCGCTTTGGAGTTACATCTCCTGACATCTCTGAAGTGATTACCTGTTAGGCTTTCAAAGCCAGGGTTTGCAAAGGAATCTCTGAAGATGCGGCTGTATCTATGAGGAAATGTAGTTAGGTGTGGAGCTTTTACATTTGTCAGGTTTCTGAGCTGCTCTAGACCTTTTATCTGCTATTAGCTGTCTGGAACAGGAGTGAAGAAACTCACCCATGGTGTATGCTTAGTGTGACCTTGTGCCTGAATTAAAGTAAATCAACGTAGCTCTCTCTATGTCAATAGAGTTATGTTGATTTACCCTGTTGGATAGAGCCCCTGTAAGTGTTAATAGCAATGTGTTTCCTGAATGGGTTTTTGATTCATTGCTAGCTTAGTTGGCAGAAGGACTTGTTGGACCCTCTAAGAACAAAACAATGGAGATGCGCAGTGCAAAACTGTCTTGTACCAAGAAAAGAAGAGTGTGCACTATGCAGTAGGGAATTTTTCGAGTTACAAGTGTTTATCATCTGGGATTTGCATTTGGCTGATTTACTAGGTGGACAAGTAGCCATGCCAATAGCAAGTTTTCCCTTGGGCCACCACACCAACGAAATGTTTTTAAATGTCTTATCTCATATGTGAGACTGTGAAGACTAACAATAGTAGGTAGATTCTAATCTAATCATGTCTTCCTGAATTTTGGTTTTATTCATGCACTTTCCTTTTCCAACTGTTTAATAACAATAGCCGTGTTGTTTATGTATTCTTTACTGGAATTAAGAGGAAAACATCAGGCTTTGCTATGCTGGAAAGAGTAGGAAATTCTAAAGGCTAGCATACCATGCTTAACTTTGCAAGTCAGGGGTTTGCAGTGAGACCTTGAATGGGATCATGCCTTTGCAACTTATTGTAGAGGTGTCCTGAAAGGTTTAAAACAAGCACATGCCCTTTTTTCTCTGCCTTAAATCATACTGAAAAAAAACCTCTGTAAATTTTTTTTTTAAAGATAGGAGTTTTTGTGTATTTGTGTTAAGTGACCCAATGATACTTCATTAAAACTTCCTTAATGTCACAGGAGAAATCAAAACAGTGGTGAAGACTCAGATTTAAAGCAAAGGAGAAGGTAAATATATAATCTAAAGCAGCTATGAAATGATAGTGAAGGTACTGATCATATTTTAGTTCCCTGCATCCCCTCCCTTACTTCCTTCTCCCTCATCTTAAATGTTTAAAAGGCTTGTCGTGTTCTGCCCATTTAATTTTTTCTTTCCTGTCTTACTTTTGCTAAAATGCTGTGCAGCATAACCTCATCACAGCACAGATTCCTACAAGCTGCCTTGTACATTGTTATTACACCATACTAGAAGCAGTTTGTGGAAGGCTTGTCTGCAACTTGAAAGTCAGTTCCAGAAGTTTCGGCTTTTGGATTTTGCATCTGCAGATTTTGTTTCTAGTTCTCCAGCCTCCCAGTCCACTTTTAATTAACCTGTTTTGAAAGCAAGTGTACTATCATTTGAGATGAATTGTTCTGCAAAAGGTAGGTGCAGAGGCATATGCAACTTCTTATGGTCTTCTCACTGTCTTGCACATTTTTTTGCTGAATTTTTTCTTAAGCTTCTTTTTTTTCCTGTGCAGTCTTGACTAGTTGTCACATTTCCAAATAATGTGCTGGTGTGAATTCGGGTGTGCCCTTCAACAACTTCAGTTTTTGACAGATTTTTGCATCTGGAGTTCTCTAGTGCCACATCTGCCTGCCATGACTCTGTGCTGTGCTTCTCCTCACTCCTGTGCTCCTGCCCTGGCTGATGGCAAAAGGAGACAGTGCAGTGCATTTCCGTGTCAGACCCCTCAAAGCTTGCGAAGGAGAGGAGGCACTCCCAGGATCTGGTTCACTGCTGCAGCGCGGGAAAGGAGCTCTGGCAGAGATTGTCAGGGACAATCACAGGAAGTCGGGGAAAGTGCTCACGTATTTTGCACCTATTATAAGATAACGAATTATTTTTCTGAAGGAAGTTGCCATTACAAGCTCCCAGTGATAGTCCCATGGTGGATGTCCAGCACATAAAACTCAGAGGATTTAGTTAGGCATCTCAGGTGGAAAACGCCAGCGGCTCAGTGCCCAAAGGCTGTGCGTGCTGTATTACATTACAAATGTACAGGTTTGTTATTGTATATTGGAATAGACCTACTCCACTTCTCACAATTTTGCTACATTTCTCTCATTTTAATCAGAAAAGGACTGCACAGAATATGAGCCTTCTCTGTCAACTGTTTCTCTGAAATATCAAATCCTGCAACCTGCTGTACCCTCCAAACCCTCTCCTGGGCTGTATTTGTTCTGTCTCTCTTGCCAAACTGACTGTGCCTTCTTTCTTGCTCCTTATGTCAGACCGTATAGGTATACCACCTGCAAAATATCAAATATATTGCATGACCAAGAAAACATGAGAAAAGGATGAAGGATGCTCTGTAGTTGTCAGAGATCAGGATGATCGCACCTGACTTAGGAAACCACTTTTGTTTCCATTTTTAGTATTCTATTCAGTTCAGTAAAAGCTGATGTTTAATATTCAGTGAAAGATAATATTCTGACAGCCAGCATGAGCAGCTGCCACTCAGCTGACAGCTCAGCAGCCTTGCTGTCTCCCCGCAAGTGCTTTCCTGACAGGGAACACAAGGTAATTTAATGTCTAGTATTCAAAAGGTGGATCAGGTTTCCATTCCTGAAAAGCTAGAGAAAGGCTTATCTTTAATTTGAGCAAATAGGATGTTTCATCTTGCATTTCTTCTGCCATGGTGTGATTTTTGCTGCCTTGGTACCTTATGGGATAAATTGCTTAAGTCAGACTAAGAAAATACTTAAGGAGCAGAATCGCTCCGATGACCTGGAAGTGTGAAAGAACAGTGTTGCTTGGATGACCTAGTGATGTTGAGATTCAAGATTAGTGGAATATTTATTAAACATCTGATAAGATTTGAGGGAAAAAAGGTATCCTTTTGGGCATGTAAGGTCTGCTGCAGTTCTGAGGCATTTATTGCTCTGAACTTTCTGAATGTGCTTGAGCCAATACCTTTTGGACACCATCTTTTAATCTTCCTTTTTCCTTTGGAGTTACGTTTTTTTGTAGTAATATACATCTTTCTGACCTGGCTTTCAGCTTCACCCAGGAATGCGTATTTTTACCTGGGAAACTGCCTATCCTGAGCCTTTCAATGGCTTTAAATTATAAGCCATGAAATTTGGGGATGGGGAGAGATTTCAGCTTCTCCTCTGGGGAAATTCCACTTTTCCAAACCTATTCCCTACAAACAAGCTGGGTTGAACTGATTTTCCTAGACTTTACTTGTCCTGTTATTCTAAAACATTTGAACGTTTGAATGGGAGCTATTTGAGTTAATGATTTCCTAGTTTGGGAGAGGGGGGAGACCAGACTCCATAGACTCTGAGGCATTTAATGACACAGCAATTTGATAAAACCAACTATAATTCACTGGTGTTACGGGCAAATTCATGAGACTCTCAGCTGTGTTAGAAAGAGATCTACAACAGTGTCCTGGTTTCAGAGATAGAGGGTAGAGTGATGTGTCCCTGACCAGGTAGGACACTCAGGGAGGTCCATGCTGCAGCTATTCTGTTCCACTTGAAGTCTCTCTCATCTGCTCTCATCTTGTTTGGGCTCTTCTCCCTAAACTGTCAGAACATGCAGTGAGCAGGTGCTTGTCAATAGCCTCCAACCTTGTCATGCAACGCTTCCCCTTACCTATTACCTACACCTAGTGAACTGCCTTCACTCAGCTTGTTTAAGGTGTAGTTTAATGAATCTGTTCTCTTACAAAAGTGGCTCATCAAAGAGCAAAAGAAAAGCCAGGAGGCACAAGAAAGTATGTGTCTCTGCCAGCAGCATCAGGAGTCATCTCCTTATATCTCCTATTTCATGCCCAGAGACCTGAGAAGAAAATTTCTCTTTTCCATTGCAGCAAAATCGTCACCAATTTTAACTCCCCGATATCCTAAATCCTTCTAGGCTGGCTCATGTTAATATTGGTCAACTTTATCCATTAATCAATTGGGCTGTCAGTGCTGCAGAGAAACGTGTCTTTCTTTGAAGGCATTCAGAGGTCATCACCACACTAAAGAATGGTCCAGACCAGTTTTTGATGAGAGTGCCATTTTTTAGGACCTAGCCCAGCACTAACAGAGTCCTGGTTTCTAGGACTAGAGCCCTGACAGCTGGTCTGTCTGCTCCAAAATGTTGATTAGTGGCAATCAAGGATTTAAGGGTCTCAGATAGCAGTGGCCAAGCACTTCTCTCTGTTGAGAGGAGTTTGCCTGTAGATAGGCATATGCCCATTTTCTTCTTGAAGTTCAGCATCAGCCTGTTCCACCAGTCTTTTTCAGTAATAAATAATCAGAGCCGTAAATGTCACCTTACCATTTGAATCTTCACAGTCAGAGGTGATACAGAAGTAACTGCTTTATTTCTTTTTTCCTCACATGATGCACCATCTTTGTAGCTGTGCATTGGGTCATCCCAAAGTTGTGCTGATACACACACTTGCCAGTGTGTGCACTTCAGCCTTTCTGTATTTATAACGATCAGCAGAATAACAGTGTTAGTGGTGTTTCTTCCATACTGCCTGACACTTGAAAAATGATAGGAACTTACTAGAAGCCAGATGGAAGTTGAGGTGAATAGAAGAAGGCAGATCTGGTGAGCATTTTGTTTTGCCTGCAAAACCAGAGTTCGTGTGGTGTTGGGTGTCCCATAATATGCAAGAAGAAAAGAGCCAGAATGCATACAGTTTAAAGACAAAACATTTCACACCTCAAAGAATCATTTCACTGTGGCGTATACATAAAGAATGCTGAGAGGTAAAATAAAATAAAACAAACAAACAAAAATGCAGTGCAATGATTCAGAAAGAAAATAGCACTCACCTGACTCTGCACTCTGAGTGCACTACCTTCAAAGCAATTATTCCCAATCAATTAATGAGAAAAAGATAATATGACTTTCAGGTGTAGACAAGCCCTCTAGAGTCTTTTAATTCTAATTTTTCTAGTAATGTCTTTGCAGTGTTGTTTATTCCTTGTTTAGAACTTAAGTACTTCAGATGTTAGTAGATAAATTCACCTTGAGATGTTGCTTTTCTCCTCTCCAGATCACGGTCTCGCTGTAACACCAGCAGTGGCAGTGAATCCGAAAATTCCAACAGAGAGCATCGGAAGAAGAGAAACAGGTGACCTTTATATATTTTAGACATAGAGACATGAAACACAATCAAATGAAGATGGGCTTTTCTGACATAAATCTCGTAAGAAGGAATCTAACATATTTTATATGTTTACAGTCCTCCTGAAGCAGCTTAAGGTCTTTTTTGAATAAGAAGAGAGATAATTGCCAAAATACATGTACATCACAGGTGTCTGCAATGAATGCATACCCTCCTGTTGCTTGAGAACAACTCATTAATGAACTGCAAAATCAAGCATGGGGCACATTTACAAAAGACTTGCAATATTGATGCGAATAAAGTGGATAATGGTGATGACAAGATACTCACAGCATGTACTTCCATACCTCAAAAATTTCAAGTGCAGAATTTTAGCAGAAAATAAGCTTTTGAGGAGAATAGTCAAAATATTTTAATAGATCTGAAACTCAGTGTTGTTTTTAAATGCATGCATTTAATTGTATAAATATTTTTATTTTCCAAAAGGTAAAGTGCAGGCTTAAACCCAAAATGTGTACAGTATCACCTTTTAATAGGACAACAGTAGTTGATATTAAGTGATGCTAGCAAGTTTTGGGTTTTATATTCTATATTTCTTGTTGCTGATATGAAAAATTTAGCATAATGACTGATTTATTGTAGCAAAAAAATTCCTTTAAAACTGTATCTTTAAAACTTCTATCTTGTACTTGAGATAACAGCATTTGAGAGTTATTTGTTTTTATATAGAAAGCCCATAGGATTTCTTCATATTGCATAAACAGAGCATAAGAGAATATTCACTGGACAAAAGAGGAATTGTTTAAGGCAAATTTTCTAAGAAGCTGTGTGCACAAGGTGCCATAGTTTCCTGTTCTCTCACATGCAGTACTATGAGCGGTAAATGATTTTCAGATATTTGGAAGCTCTTAGAAATAATTATATGCTAGATAGTGCTGTAGAAGTATGCAGTATAGTAATATTTTAAGCATGACTTGCAGTAGTTAAAGAGATGCTAAAAAATCATTGTGACATTCAAGTGGACTGGTATAAGCATAGCTGAACCATGAGATTTCTTTGGAGTTTATTTAAATCAGAGCACAGTCTTGTGAGATACTTGGCTAACAATAACCTAGTGTGCATGGAAGACTTGTTTCCAGGTGAGCTCTGAAGTTTGAATGAAATGCTGAGTATAGTTTCAGTGATCAGTAGGTAAACAGTATTTTGTATCCATTTCTCTTAGAACAATCTTGCCAGGTTTTTCTCCTGTGAAACTTCTTGTTCAGGGAGCTCCACAAGCAAGTGAAGGAAATTAGAGACTGACCACAAGAATGTTTTTAAGAGCTTCTTGCAATATAAAGATTGACTTGTAAGAAGGATTAAGTACTGCTTATCATTTTCTGAAGAATAAATTTTCTGGGCCTTTACCAACCCTTGCTTACCTCATGGAAAAGTGCTTAAAATTAAAAAATAAAAAATAAAAAAATTGTGTGGATTGTTTTTATGTTTTTCACGTTTTTAGAAATGTAAGATACATAAAATTGTTAATGTTGCAGCATCTCTTGCTCTTAGGTGGTCAGACCAGATCAAAAGTCATCATCATTTTTAAAATAAACAAGTACTAAATGAGTTGAAGGTCTGAGACATGTTCCTTGTCATCAGGTGCAAGAAAACCACCAGTCATAATGAATTTCTGCATTTTGTTAGCAACCACAGCAGGAATATAGAAAGCTGAAGGGGCACAGGCACTCAATAGCTTTCCCATTAGCAGGGGTGAGCCAGCCCTAACAGGGTTAAATGGGGCAATATAATGAGGCTTGCAACTGCTGTTACTCAGGTTTTACCTGCTACATAGATTTATTTCCCAGTACGATAATCAAGTCCCTGGCACAAGCAGACACAAAGTTGTATTGTTTTATTGGAGTAAAATGACTGAATACTCATGTTTCCTAAAAGAATCTGCTTCTGATCATAGAAGAGTAGAATGTATTGTTCACATGAGAATAGATCACTGTGAACTATTTATCAGATGAAAACAAATTATTAGAGAAAAACAGAAATGCAGATGAGAACTTCTGAAAGTAAAACACTGGAAAAAGGTTAGGGAGAAACTCTTCCCTTGATCTCAATCAGTCTTTGAGGTTTCACTCCATCATATGAATGTTTTATCCTAAGCAGATGTTCAAATGAAATTAAGGAGGAACGTATTATGAGCATATTTCAGTCAGAGAAGAAACCTATTTGCTGTGGTCAAAATTTATTGTGTGGATAAAAATATGTTAAACTAGTAGGCAACGTGTACTGGAGTAGTCTTCTACTTGACTATACTTAGAAGATCCATCTGATTATAATCACAGAACGACAGAATGGTTGAGTTTGGAAGGGTCCTCTGGAGGTCATCTGGTCCAACCCCCTGCTCAAGCAGGGCCACCTAGAGCCAGGTGTCCAGGACCATTCGCAGATGGCTCTTGAGTATCTCTAGGGATGGAGACTCCTGGGCAACTTGTGCCAGTGCTTGGTCACCCTCACAGTGAAAGAGTGTTTCCTGATGTTCAGTGGGAACCTCCTGTGTTTCAGTCTGTGCCCATGGCCTCTGTTCCTGGCACTGGGCACCACTGAAAAGAGCCTGGCTCTGTCCTCTTTGCATCCTCCCTGCAGGTATTTATATACATTGATAAGATCCCCCTGAGCCTTCTCTTCTCCAGGCTGAACAGTCCCAGCTCTCTCAGCCTTTCCTCATGTGAGAGCTGCTCCAGTCCCTTCATCATCTTGGTGGCCTTTTGCAGGACTCTATCCAGTATGCTCATGTCTGTCTGCTACTGAGAAGCCCAGAACTGGACACAGTACTCCAGGTGTGGCCTCACCAGTGCTAAGAAGAGGGGAGCAATCACCTCCCTCGACCTGCTGGCAATAATTTGCCTAATGCAGCTCAGTATGCCATTCAGCTTCTTTGCTGCAAGAACACATTGCTGGCTCGTGTTCAACTTGGTGTCCGCTGGGATGCCCAGGTCCTTTTCCGCAAAGCTTCTTTCCAGCTGGGCAGCCCCCAGCATGTACTGGTGCCTGGGGCTTTTCCTCCCCAGGTGCAGGACTTTCCACTTCTCCTTGTTGAACTGTGTCCTGGTTTCGGCTGGGATAGAGTTAATTTTCTTCCTAGTAGCTGGTATAGTGCTGTGTTTTGGATTTAGGATGGGAACAATGCTGATAACACACTGATGTTTTAGTTGTTGCTAAGTAGTGCTTACAGTAGTCAAGGACTTTTCAGCTTCCCATATTCTGCCAGGTGCAACAGAAGCTGGGAGGGGACACAGTCAAACTGGCCAAAGGGATTTTCCATACCATATGACATCATGCTCAGTATATAAACTGGGGGGATTTGGCCAGGGGCAGCGATTGCTGCTCGGGGACTGGCTGGGCATTGGTTGGCGGGTGGTGAGCAGTTGCATCACTTGTTTTTTTTTCCCCTGGGTTTTGTTCCTCTCTCTCTCTCTCTCTCATTGTTTTACTTTTCATTACTATTATTATTATTATTATTACATTTTATTTCAAGTATTAAACTTTTCTTATCTTAACCCACGGATTTTCTTACTTTTGCTCTCCTGATTCTCTCCCCCATGAGAGAGGTGGGGAAGGGTGAGCATGCAGCTGTGTGGTACTTAGTTGCCAACTGGGGTTAAACCACTACAAATTGCATGAGGTTCCTGTCAGCCTGTCGTGATCTCTCTGGATGGCTGCACAACTGTCTGGTGTATCAGCCACTCCTCCCAGTTTGGTGTCACCAGCAAACTTGCTGAGGGTGCACTCTGCCCCATCATCCAGGTCATCAATGGATTGGACCCAGTATTGACCCCTGGGGCACACCGCTACTTACTGGTCTCCAACTAGACTTTGTTCCACTTGATAACGACTGTCTGGGTCTGGCTGTTCAGCCAGTTTTCAGTGCACCTCACTGCCTTCTCATCCAGCCCATACCTCAACAGCTCCTCTGTGAGGATCTTGTGGGGAGACAGCATTGAAAGCGTTTCTGAAGTGCAGGTAGACAATATCCAATGATCTCCCCTCATCTACCAAGCCAGTTATTTTGTTATAGAAGTTTCTCAAGTTGGTAAAGCATGACTTCTCTTTGGTGAATCTGTGCTGACTACTCCTGGCTACTTTCTTGTCCTTCATGTGCCTGGAAATGGTTTCCAGGATTAGCAACTCCATCACATTTCTGGAGATTGAGGTGAGACTGACCAGCCTGTAGTTCCCTGGGTGCTCCTTCTTGCCCTTCTTGAAGACATTTCCTTTCTTCTAGTCTTTGGGCACTTCTGCCAATCTCCATGGTCATTCAAAGATCATTGAGAGAAGGCTTGCAATGATATCAACCAGCTCCCTCTGCACCCGTGGGCCTCTGGACTTGTGTATGCCCAGTTTGCTTAAGTCTTCCCTGACCTGATCCTCTTCCACCAAGGTTATGTCTTCCTTGCTCTAGCCTTTCCCCTGGTCTCTGGGACCTGGCATTCCTGAAGGCTGGTCTTGCTAGTAAAGACCTAGGTGAAGAAGGCATTCAGTACCTCAGCCTTTTCCATGTCCTATGTCACCAGATCCCGTGCCTCATTCAGCAGGGGCCCTATCCTTCTTTTTGTCATCTTTCTACTTACAGAAGCCCTTCTTGTCTTTGACATCTGGCCAGATTCAATTTCATTTGGGCTTTGGCTTTCTTAACCTCATCCCTGTATTCTTGGGTAGTGCCTCTATATTTCTCCCACGTTACCTGCCCCTGCTTCTTCCTTCTGCATGCTTCCTTTCTGTGTTTTGAGTTTTGTCAGGAGCTCCTTGTTCATCTATGCAGGGCTTCTGGCATTTTTACCTGACTTCCTACTCACTGGGATGGACTTGTCTTGAGCTTGGAGGAGGTGATCCTTGAATATTAACCGGCTTTCTTGGGCCCCTTTTTCCTCCGGGGCCTTATGCCATCGTACTTTTCCAAGGAGATCTTTGAAGAGGCCAGAGCCTGCTCTCCTGAAGTCCAAGGTTTTGATCATGTTTTTTGCCCTCCTCTCAGGGTCCTGAATTCCACCATCTCATGGTCACTGCAGCCGAGGCTGCCTTTGACCTTCACAGCCCCAAAGAGCCCCTCATTGTTGTACATTATACCTAAATGGCAACTTTACACTCAAATATTTTGAATGAGGTTTCAAGAATCGAGTCTTCAGAGTTGCTCGTCTTAAGAGAATTTATCATTACAAAAAAGTAGCATGCTATCATATCACCTGAAATGGGAAAAACCATCTCTAAGTCAATAGATGAGTGATGATAGTCTTATGACTTTCCATTTTACCATTAAGTCTTCCTGCAAACAATGCCTCATTTGTCACTGTGATAGATATTAATCTCAGCTGGATTTATTTCACATGCCAGTAACAATTTTTTTTTTCTTACAAGATGTAAATCAACTTGTTCCCTTGTGGGAGCAAAAAGTGAAAAGAATGAAAGGAAAGCTGTAATGATCTTGGAGTACAAGGGAACACGTTTTTGTCAAAAGTATTTTTAAATAGAAATTTAGGTTTTTAGTTAAATTTCTTTCCACTTTTTTTTCTTTTTTTTGTCATGTCTGTTGCCAAAGAGCTAAAGATTTTGCCCCAAAATTGTTATGAGTTGATCATTACATCTAAATAATGTATTTTGTGTAGAGATTGTGTTACCGTGGTCATCCTTTACATTGTTGAATGTGAGCACAGTAGCTGCA
Source organism: Pelecanoides urinatrix (assembly GCA_013400755.1). Classification (NCBI taxonomy): domain Eukaryota; kingdom Metazoa; phylum Chordata; class Aves; order Procellariiformes; family Procellariidae; genus Pelecanoides; species Pelecanoides urinatrix. The sequence continues at coordinate 81,409 of VZTQ01009333.1, forward strand.
AAATAAATGCTTTATTGCTTCGTATCTCCATCTAGTAGAGTTCTGCTGTGGTACGACAGTACTTTGAGCGTGCTGACACTGCTTATTTTAATAGGTACCATGCTACTTTATGTATTTAGATTTTTGGTATTTTGCTCAAATTAAAGAGATAAATAGCAATGATGAACACTGTTTTATGTTACAACAAGTAGAAGAAAGGAGGCAGAGTAGAAATATCCAAGTAGAACTTGGAGATTAATGAATGCATTGCTAAGGACTGTGCTTGCCATGCAGCAGTAGATGCTAAACTTCTAGATTAGTAGAATAGACCAGAGCAGAAATGATGTTCTTACTCCCTTAATGAGAGGTCATTTGTGGTCAGTGTGGAAGTGTGGCTTCAAACACAGAGGTCCAGGATCTCTGCTGCATTGTGTGGGTTTCCTGAGGAGAATGAGTAGCTCTCAGTTATTTTACGGCAAGTATCTGAATACCTCCTTCAGAGCACAGCACTTGACCTGTTAGGAATTGTTGTTTGGGAGAGATGGGGCTAGGTGCTGGCAAGCGGGCAGACCCACCACCCACAGCAGCAGCGCTGGTCTGGCAGCCGCGTGTCTTCTCTTTGTGCAAGTGACTGCTGTGTGTGCGAGGCAGTTGATAGTGTTTATAACATATGGGATGATTGCTATCTCCACAAAGTGGATTATCCGGGATGAAAATCACAGTTCATTACTTGTTGCTGTGCGAGTTCTTCTACGAAATCCTTAGATAGAAGTTTATGTTAATCCCTGTCACCAGATTACAGGTTTAAAAAGACTTGCTTAGAAATCAAAATGTGATGTTGTGGTCTTCTCCAGATGCTCAGTGCCATTTGGTAGAGCTGTGGCTGTTTACAGTAGTTGGGGATCCAGCTCAAAATTCATTACACATGTGAGAGAAGATCTGATTAAAGGAAAAGCGGCAGCCTGCATAGCCAGTTTAGCCTGATAAAATTCAAAACTCAAGGAGAAAGGTGCATCTGTAGTGAAGAGCAACAACAGCATGCTTTGTATTGCCTATATCAGTCACGTCTCCAGTGTAATCCCTTTATCTCTGTTGGCTTGTTTGTTTGTTTTACCTGTCAGTCTTCCTGTTTTTTTTCAAGTTCCTCTGGTTTCTTCAGTATGCCAGTCGTACTGTCCTATCAGAGAACCCACTCTTGGAGTGATATTTTCCAAGGTTCTTCCTAAATCCCTGCTGAATTTTCAATTCACTGCTGTGACTAAGCATATCCGTTTGTTCCACCTTAGCATTTTGTCACGCCACTCATATCTGCAACCCCAAAACTGTGAAGTATCTGTAGAGTTTTGAATGGCCAAACACTGGCACGCCGGTTGCCCTGGCTGGTTGTGTCATCATAGAGTTACTTCAGCGTGCTAACAAATGTGGTGAATTTACAGGATTTTGACATTTGGTTTAATCTATACCACATTCCAGTAACGGATTCATGGATTTTTAAAAAAAAAAAAAAAAAAAAAGGGGAAATAAAAGGCATATCATGTCGTTTAGAAGCACACAAACAGAGACAGGGGCCGAAGCCACAGGGGACCATGCAGAAGGGGTGACAGTGGTGGGATTATATGTGTCTGATATGATCTGCATGCACCCTGGGCTTTGTTGCAGGTCAGGGTGAAGGGATCACTTCTCTCAGCAGGAACTCACCGAGGGCATCCCTGGGGGATTTCCCTGGATCTGCGTGCACCCTGGAAGGTGCATGCTGCAACAAAGTGTTTGGAGAAGTTGTAGTAGTAGAGCCTTGTACCATGATGTTGGGCTTACACTTGCTGTAGGTGAGGTGGACTTGAATGCTTAAGCAGGAAGAAATTCTAGCTGTTTGGCTTGGGCTGGGAAGACATGGAATTCAAGTTGTAGTCCGGTTTTTAAAGGGTCATCTCATTTTTTGCTTATGCTGTTTCTAAATAGCAAATCAGTGAGTTTTCGTTGATACAGATTCTTACATTTTAATGTAGTTTGGCAACATTACTTAAAATTTATCAAGATAAAAAGTTAAAGTATTGCATTGCAGGAGCTGGATGTTTGTGGGGAAAAAAATACGCCATTGCTTCTCAGAGCATCCTGTGTCAGAGACCTCCCGGTACTTCTTTTGCAGATTACGGCAAGAGAATGACATGGTTGACTCAGCTCCTCAGTGGGAAGCTGTACTGCGGCGACAAAAGGAGAAAAACCAGGCAGATCCAAACTACCGGCGATCCAGGCACAGATCTCGATCGTATGTAACCCATTCCCTCTTTGACGGGAAAATTAAGGCTGCTGTGGCATGTTAAGCATGAGAAATATCTCCATCATGGTGATGGTTCTCAGCTGCTGAGGAACAGAGACTTTCACGTGGCGTGTTCTCACATTAGCAGATTTGTCTTTGTGGTCAAACTCCCTTCATATAGTGATTTGAATTTCAGGGTACAAATAACACAGGAACGGCTCTGCAATAGGGCTTGTCAGGAACTCTCTCCATCACCTTGGATGGAGTCCTGAATGGTTTTGTGGCTCATTGAACATTAATTCTGTCATGAGGACAGTGATTCCCCTCTTCTGGGCAGCATGACATTCAGATTTTGTGTGATAGGTGTCGGCATTTTTGTGAAATGTGTGCATGCTTGTTTAATCATATAATGTCTGCAGTATTGTTCCAGATGAGACCAGCTACTGATGCCTCCATGTCAAATTACCACTGGCACGCAGCAGTCAGTGATATATTGCATCCTGATGTCAGGATTTCCATCACAGAGCCGTGCTGCCAGGCGGTGCCATTCCTGCTGACAGCTGGTTTTGACATGGTGAAGTTATGAGCTTCTGAAATTAATTTTCTCAAACTAATGAAAATGCTGATTTCTTTTAATTTATATTTTCTTTTAATAGCATGTTTTCGGGGTATGGACACACTGTTTCGTATTGTGTTTGTGTCCAGCCTGATCTGCCATCCAAGCAACCACCCAAAGCAGCGCCAGCGTCAGCGTGCCTGGCAGGCAGGGCCGGCAGGGCCGGGCCGGGCCGGGCCGGGCCGGGCCGGGCCGGGCCGGGGGAGTGGAAGGGTGCCGGGATCGCAGCCGTGAGGCACTGGGAGGGAAGGCAGGAGAGGGCGGTCTTGCAAACTGCATCCCCGCCCTCACCGCCTGGCTGAAGTGGGGGACCTCTTCGGCCCTGATGCTGATGTTGCAACGTGTGACCTCTGTAGCACACCGACATGGATATTTCCCTTTAATGTCTGTTCTTAAATTTACCTTTCATGTTAAGAAAGACTTACCAAGAGAAACTGTATAGTGCCTTAAATGATTATTTCATTCATACCGACTGCAACCGTAATCCTCACTGAAGTTTCTGGTATTAAAATCTGCTTTAGCTCTGTTTTCGGTTGCCCATGTTGCTAGAACTCATTTCTGTCTCCAGTTTCATAGTGTACTGTTTCCATTCTTCTATGAGAAATAGAATTTGCCATTAAAATTCCAAATGTTGGAATTTCTACTTTAACTGGCCTTGTACAGACTTGTTCACTTTCAGGTGCACAAAAGTCAAATGTTATTAGGTGTAATTATACAATGACATATTACTAAAAATCAGGAATATTAAAGCTCACTTGTATGGAATCCACAAAATATAGCTGATTAAGTTTGATTTACATTTTTTTACTATATACAGAAAATGCTGTAAACTGGGAAATGTACTCAGTTAATAATGGTTAGATTAAATTTATAGCCAACTTTTCTTTTTTCCCATAGACCAAGTAAATTTCATTGCTTGGACAGCACGGGCTCCCTCTTGTGGCTAACTTAACTTATGAAATGGCTTTTATTTTCCAGCACAGTGACATTCTAAGTTATATTTTATTTAAACTACTATTAGCAAAAACTGCAAATGTGTAGCATCTTACTTAACAAGAAAAGGTCCTAGAGGAAGCAAAGAAATGAGGAAATCCTGAAGATTTTGGATGGCTTCTCATTTCTTTTCCCTATTGTGTTAGTGATGAATATATTCCTCCTTTTTGTCTCACTCTTCAGTTTAAAAAAAGGAAAGCAAACAATGAAGTAAGCCCAAGCCTCCCAAGTATGGCAGAGATCCTTAATATATGCAAGTAGGAACTAAAAAAAGTAGAATGGGAATTCCTTTCAAAGTGCTTTAAAAAAAAAAATTAGTAAAAGGTACTCAGCTGTTAACCTGCAGTAGGTTATAAGAGCATTTATTTAATTTAATTTGGCTCAGCTGTTTGCTTACATGACTGGATGTGGGTCAGAGAGAAGGGAGACGTGATTCCCTAGGGTATAGGGCATGGTTGTTTTTGTTTTAAATCTGGTCATATGGTCATTTCAATTTGCACATTTAACAATTGATATAAAACTCATTTTAGTAATACAGATAAGGCTTTCACATTAAGTTCCTTATTGCAGTCAGCTTAACTAGAGGTTCACTTTGGAAGTGTGAAGTAATGGCTGAAATATTTGTTAGTGTGCCTGGCACAGTGCATTTCATTTGTTTGATAATGAGTAATATTAATCATTGGTGGTGGGGGGTAGTGTCTCCTTGGTCTCAGGAATAAAAATATTTGACAAGAATTTGACCTTTCTTTCTCGTAAAGGAATCAGCAAATAAAGAGAGCTCCCAATTCTAGTTCTACAGGGTTTATTTTCAAGAGTTCATGTAAAACATCTGTGTAGCCAAAGGGCTTTTTTTAATTAAGAATGGCCATGAAAATACCATGGCTATTTAAATTTACCATTTGTGACTCAAACTGAAATATTAATAAGGGTGCAGATGCAGACACAAAAAATAATGTAGACCTTATTAATGTGTAGAGTTGTTCAAGCTTGTGAAAATGAAATAAAAATAAACAAAAAAATCCCTGGAGACTCATCACTTACTGGGAATTCCCATTAGGTTTTTTGTGCATTAAAGAATCTGATAGGCGTACAAATTGTCCAGAAGCTATTGATTCAGACACTGCAATAGGACAATCTGAGTATACATTATATGTCAAAACTGTGAGTTCTATAACAATTCACAGTAAAAAGATGAAAATAAAGTGAAAGAGGGGTTGTGATCTGGCTTTAAAGATTTAATAGAAGGATTGCTTTGTTGTGGGCTGTTAAGAACTATACAAACATGAATTTGTATATTTCCTATGCAGTATATTATATTATGTACTACATTATATTATATACCTACATTTTACCTTAACAAGACCTTTCCTTTTATAAGCTTTTCTTCATTTTGCCTTCAAAGGAAGCAGAAACAGGTCTTTGGAAAGAAAATGCTTTTATTAAGATACTTTATCTGTATCATGTTTCTGGATATTCTTTTGTGGGGAGTTAACGTGAATAAATGCTGTGAGGTTATCCCAGTATGGTAACACTTCTTAAACAGATGGAAAATAAATAACGTCAAGATAGGAATTCATAAAACCAGTTTTCTCTGAGGAATCATTGTATCTAGCCCTTTTCCTGTTTTGTTTTTTTTTTTTCCCCATGGGATGCTGTATTGCTAAACCGGTATTTTACAGCAGTGGCTTCCTTGTTAGTGTAGTTGCAGGGGTGGAAGGAGGGAGAATGGCAAAGATCACAGAATTAAATGCCTGGAGTTGGCCGCAGAAAGCAGGAGGCACAGTTCCTAGAAAATGGAGAAACGAAAATGACTTCTTATTTAACGACTCTTTCCACACTGCCCCACAGATTAATATTTCTTACTGTAGGTGAGGCTTCACATGGTGTTTGGTGATACGCGAGACTTAAGGCCACATCCTGAACTGCTGTATTTCCATGAATAAGTGAAAGCCATGAGCTGATCAGATGGGTCAGTGGTGTGCACAATACTTTGCTTTGTGGGGATCCTGGGTTTGGGAGCGACCTTGAGGTTTTCCTTCCTCAGGCAAACTAGGGCTTGTAAGCATTACAAAGCCTCCCTGGAGAAGCTGGCATTTTTCAGGGAGCTTTCGTATTCCCCTCTGTCTGATTATTCAGCCTCAGAAGAGGATGTCTGTCTTCCCAGCCCCAGGGTGAACGCAGGGTTTGCAGCTGCTATTTTGTGAGCAGGGGTTTGCTTGGAAGGAGAAATCAATTCAAAACTGTGGGGTGAAAGAGGCTGTTAAATGCCACTGCATACCAAGCTACTGCATCAGAGAGTTATAAACACCATGGACAGATGTGAGGAGAAGAGAAGGAGACGTAAATGCAAGAAGGGAGAAGGAGAGATAAGAGAAGTGAAAATCAGAGAAAATTAAATGTATTATAATAAACACAAACATGTAAAGCCACAAATGGCTCTGAATGCTGAGAAAAATCAGACTGCAAGCTACTTGTGGCTGTAGCTGTTACTGTCACAAGGACCTGAGCAGTCGGAATGGACAGCAGAGCAGTCTGTCAAGGACGGCAATCGTCTGGGGTGGCTGCGTCATGCTGCCTGGAAAGCCATCACCACCTTGGAGCCTGAGAAGGTTATGGATTAGTTCATATTAGTCCTTCTAGGGAATCACAAATGCAAGGTTGTTCCTTGCCCTTCTGTCTCTCTCTGGTTTTATAAAGCGGGGTAAACTGGTATCTCCCAGTACTTCTGCACCTGTAAAATCTAAAAAAATAAAACCCAAGAACATTACTATCCCTAAGTAATCTGCCTTTACACCAACTGTAAAACATTTACTGCAATATAGATGTCTCTGAACATTATTCCTAGGCTGAAGTTGAAAATGAGCCAAACACAGTAACAGTGAAACAAGAAAACAGTCAAACTGTTAGTGCTAGAGACCAGTTTGGAATTATTTCTGATAGAGCTGTGTGAGTGGGCAAGGGAGAGCCGATTTAACAGATGCTAAAATGCAGAACTCTGCTGTTTTCCTTGATCTTTATTTAAATTTGGATTATATCACTCCAAAAGCATCTTTGAATACGATAGGCCCTTTTTTTTTTTTAAGAAAAAAAAGCAAGCTGTATGATCAGATGATGTAAGACTTAATATTTGAGAAACTGTGACTTCAGTGGCAGCATTTATGCATGCTGAATCTGTCTGAAAGTTGCACCCCTCACATCTCAGATGGTGTGGAACAGGCTAGCTGTCGACACTGAGTTTATATAATCCCAATGAAAAGAGTTCTCTGATCTCTCCATACAAATATAGTTTCTGCCACTGTGCAAAATGCTTATTTAATCTATTATGCTGCATGAGTTTTGGTGAATTCTGGGTGCAACTTCAGAAACAGCGGTGGTTTTGCACTAACCCTGCAATAAAATAGGATAAGAAAAATAAACAATAAAGGGGATCCAGTTTGGAGATTGTCTCTTCTGTAATTCAGTGGAAAATGTGAGGCATACCATTCAGGCTTGCTTTACTACACCTCTGTGTGTGCAGCGGGGAAATTACAATTTTGGCTAGGTACTTTCTCTGTGAATGAAATACTTGCTGAAATATTTGTGTGCATGAGCATGCATGGTTGCTGGTTTGGTTTGCATGTTGTTTTTTTTGTCCTGGACATCACAAAGGTAAATGAAGCGAGCAGAAACCCTTCTTGGAAACGACCAGAAAGCAAGAGTCTGTACTGTGATCACAGCTGCGCAACAGGTCCTCTTTACTAGTGCTCAGTGGGAATGGCCAGGGATTACTGGTGTGTCCGCCTAGTGCGGCTTGTCCCTCCTCCTGGCCATAAAGAGCTCTGTGGGCCACAGGACCTTTCTGAGGGCCTTTTACAAAAGTGTTGTTTCAAAACACATTGTCCTCAGCTGGATAAAGGGTGGCAGTAGCTGGGCACTGATTCGTCTTGGGAAGTTCTGCCGTTGTTTATATTTTATGCATGCTCTTGCTGAAGGCTAGTGGAACAGCAATTATGATTGAGAGTCTGTCGTTCAAGAAATGACTTTTCAGTTGAAATAAAGCGATTAAGTTTAATGCATTTTCTGAGATAACAAACCTTAAAACTGAAGTCACTGATGGATTACATTTACCATGATTTCTGTGCAGGATCTGTGCTGTTAAAAGTTATTTGAACAGCAACACATCAGACAATGGTTTTCACAGTTCTGCCTTTGTTGTCTTTGTTGGTATTTATAGGAGAAGCCCAGATGTACAAGCTAAAGAAGAACTGTGGAAACATATTCAGTAAGTACAGTGCTTGTAGGGTCCAAGTTACTGCTTGGTTTGCCTCTAATGTAGTTATTCACATCCCCTGCACTGTGGCTATAAGGCATTACGTCTGATTTAGTTATGTGCCACAGTAAATTATGCGGGTGTTAATGACCTGCTATGTGTAGAAGATACTGCAGATCACTGAATGCACTGAATACAAATGTCCATTGTACGTAGACGAATTATTAAAGAAGAATACAGCATTTTAGAGATTTATTCCTCTGGGTCTTCCAAAACGTCCTTGTTTGTAATACTGACACTTTCATGACGAGACCCCACATGCTATAGAACTACCAGTTAGGAAGATAGTTAGCTATTCCAAAGCTTATTCAATGTTCAGTGTACACAATGTTCACATACATTGCAAAGCAACAAGATCAGATTTGCAGGGAGGTGAAAGGAAGGTGGAACAGGATGCGACACGCAGTTGAAGCAATCAAGGTGAAGTTAGACATTTCTTAATAGGTTTCCTATTTTGATGTCAAGATAGCTTCAGGGCTGACAACAGCTTGTTTCAGTAAATCTTTTCAGCCTAATATAATAAAAGTAAGAAGAGTTTTGCAGTCGGTAGCTACTGTTACATTTTTTACTTTGCTTAATCCGTTCTAGGAAGGAGCTTGTGGATCCATCTGGCCTGTCTGAGGAACAACTGAAAGAAATTCCATACACTAAAATAGAGTGAGTTTATGTCATGATTTTTCTTTGTGAATATAAAACCCCACTTTTCTTATTTTACTGTGAACTCTGTGATACTGAAATGGGAGTGGGTTTACACTCTAAGCTTTTATCTATTCCAGATGCTCATCTAGGATGGGTTGGGTAAGGATAATTAATAATTTTAAAACCTAATATTTTCTCTTTCCAAAATATATTAAAAAAAATCTTCATCTCTCCCTATCTCTCCCACACACTCATGAACCTGCCAGATGTCTGTATGTTCTGTATGTCTCCCTATGCCATCCATCAATCTGTTTTATGTTATACACTACAGAATCAGAGAACTGAATGCAAAGAAGCAAATCCATTTATTTCTTAAACTTCTGCTTCCTTTTAAATTTTTATTCCGATCATCTAAGGCACTGTTTGACCTGTTCAACCCCTTTCCTTACTTGTCATGGGCAGCTGCCAGGGCATAGCTGTTTCCTTCAGAACGGACATCTATTTCACTGTGATAATTGCCCATTTGGGATGCCATGTGTCAGTGCAAGCAGCTGCATGTGGTAGAAATGGGATCCCGGTTTGCATTATAATATGCTTCCACAACACTACTAAACAGAAAAGACTGATGTTAAAGCTGTATATGTTAATGCATTCTTTATTAAATAGTTTCATTCTCAAATATGGGCATGCCAGTTCATGACCTTTGCACTTTTAAAGCATTTAATTCCAAGTATAGACTCGCAAGAAAAGTATCAGCCTTTTAGATTCAGCCAGTGCAAGAACCTGTCTGTTGTACTTTAATACAAAATGGGGGGATCTCTCAGTCTGCAGCTGAATTTATGTTTTTGTGCTGAAGATCTGGTTTACTAACCTACCGTTGTGAATTCTGTGTCTTTCGTAGGACTCAAGGCGACCCGATCCGCATTAGGCATTCACATTCCCCTCGAAGCTACCGTCAGTATCGGCGGTCTCAGTGCTCTGATGGTGAAAGATCTGTCCTGTCTGAAGTGAAGTACGTGAATGTGTTTATTAGCAATGGACTGCTTTAGTGTGGCCCAAAAGTTGTCCGAAGGTCATGGTTAGATGAGAAGTGGCATAAACGTGGTTGTTTGCTGGCATAGGATTTAGGCAACCCTCTAAATAGCAGGTCTTCAGAGCTAAATGACTCAAATAAGTACAAAAACATTTCTGGTCTATTTTGGACGAGAGAGGCTTGCTTGATCTACTCAGATGGGGAGAAAACTGAAAAAGCTGAAATAAACCTGTGTTGCTCTTCATTGGTAGGTCATGAAGTTGCCTAAGGGATGAGAACTCATGAATTGCTTTCGGGATACCTTCATCCTTAACAGAGTTAAGATGTCATCTGTATTAAGTCTCTTAATTTATTTCATGGGAACTCTACTACAACTCTCGTCAGCAATGGATGGATCAGTCTTTTCTAGGAGACTGATTTGTAAAGAGTGTACTTGCAAATGGAAAAGGGACAGCCCTGTTTTATTAAGGCCTTAAATATCAAAAGCAGTCCCCTGATGATATCCCCCATGCGGGAGGCTAGTTTTAGCTGGATGGCACCCTGAAGGAGGTGTGGCACACCCATCATTTCAGATGAGACTCATCTCGCATGAAGCTGGGATGCCTCTGTAGACCAGGAGGAGACAGGCCCCTTGAGAAGGGATGGGATGACTTATGCCCTGAAGGTGTCCATTGACTACTGAGGATCAGCACGATAGCTTTCAAATGTCTAAAGTCAGGTGATAAACCTTTTGGATTTTGCCTTTCAGATCTATGTAGCTCTCTGGGTCAGTTCCATTATTCTTCCTGTGCACAGTTATAGTTTACTTCATTATAGCAATATCCATTCTGTAATATTGTAATTCCAGTGCGAAAACCGATCTGGTGCCTCCACTGCCTATTACTCGATCTTCAGATGCTAGAGGTCCCAGCACCCAATTGACTCAACAGGTTAGTAATTGCATATCCTTTGCAATTTTCCTTCTTTGGAGGGAGGGGTGGGACTAGTGCTTTGTTTAAATTATATCTTTGTTTTTCAGTGAAAACTAAAGCTGGCTGAGATTTTTTCAGCAGCAGTGTGTCTTGAAATTTTACAATTTGCAGTCTGACTACTTTGTTTATATTTCCAAATATATGTAGTTCTGTAGCATATGCCTCTGTGAACTCCTGCTTCTCCTGCTGGAGGACTCTTTCCCAGTTTGAATTTGATGCTTCCTTAAGATGATATTCTGTTCTCCACAGGAGGAGAATCAACTTTCACAATTTCTTAAATATGCGAGTGTGCTTAGGACGCAGTTGTAATCACATCCTACTGTCATTTATTCACCTCTTCTTAAAGCTTTTCGTAGCAGTTTGTTGCTCAGGCTTGAAGCATTACTTTTTTTTTTCTTTTTTCTTTTTTTTTTCCCCAAATGCTGAATAGTTTTTTACATTATTCAAATCTAAAAAGGATAGAACTTGTATTTTTAAATGTAATCACTGGCTTTCATCATAAATTATGATATCATCTCTCTCAGCTTTGATAGTTTTATTAAGCTCAAAATGTGAGAAGCAAATGATATCCAAAAAGCACGAGCAGGTCTGTTGTACAAGCATACAAAAGGAAAACCAAAACGTAGAAGGGAGAATTCCAGACACGTTCCACACCAGTCGTCATGTCTGTTAGTCTGGCGTCTAGATATACCAAAACCACATGCTGATACTGTATGTAGGGTGAAAAATGCACAGAATACAACCGGCAAAACATGTAATATTTTATCTTACAAGCAGTTAGAATAACTAAAGCTTGAACAATTTTAAAACAATAAACAGATATTTTTCATTTTAAGGCTAGCTAACAGACTACCTGTTCTTTGATAGGAATTAAATTCAAGGATATTTGTATTCCTGCATATGATGGAAATTGAAAAAGATGAGCTGTCCTTGATGCTTCTGTAAGGACTTGCTCCAGCAGTGAGGGGCAAGTTGGTATACTTAAAGCTAAGCACATTTATGTGCTTTGTAGAAATAGGTAACTTGTGTGATTGAGTCCTGTTCAAAATTCAGGGTCTTATTTCCATTCTTATCCAACATAATGTGTCTTAAATTCATGCCCTGGAAGGAATTAATGTTACAGTGTTCAGTGTCCACAAACACCTCTCTTTTCCTTCTGCCCCAGACCCCCTCACAACAGTGGCCATTAATTCCTTGTGAGCGCCTACTTGCAGTGTTTTGCTAAATATCTAATCATTAGTTGTGGCATTTCCTGAATAGGGAATCTGAATCCAAATAGTGCAGAGGGGCAGCAGCTGGCAGGGGAGAGAGGAGGCAAGAGGGGGAAAAAGTTCTGTCTGATCAAATAAATGTAGAGACTTCAATATTTCTGGTGTATATATATATATATATATAAATCGCTATATCCTTAGCCTGAGGCTGTCACAGCAGCAGTTATCAAAATACATTATTTAAATTCTGCTATACTTTTTCAACCACATGTTCTAATTTGTTCCCTTCGGAGACAGAATGGATCTAAAGACAGCCTAATAGAAGAAACATCTCAGCTATCCACTAACAGCGTCGATGGAAAATCCACCACTAAGATCATAAAAACTGTACAGGTGTCACGCTTCAAGGTGGAGACTTGACTGCTGTAACTGAAGATGGTGAATGGATTTTATTCTTGGGAAACTGAGAATTCGTGTGTGTGTGTGCAAGGGAAGGAACTGAAATTGACCTGGTAGCAATTTCTTCAAGACACTGAGAAGCGCAGCCTACTTGCTGGGAAGGCCAAGCAATGCTTTTATCACCGACACCATTCTAGTGGTGTGACTGATTGAGGAGAAGCTGCCTAATTAGACAACCAAAAAGAAAAGTCGTAGTAAAACTGAATGATCAGCAGTTACATTTCCAAAAAATGAACAAAAAAATAGCTGCAACAAAACAGGCTTTATGGTCTGCTCTGTAACTGAATAGCCTTTTTCCAAAAACTGACTGTTAACTGACGTGATCAGGACCAGATGCTTCAAGAGAAGCAAAATAGTCATATTTTTGGCCAATTGTGCAATACAGTGTGATATGGGGAGAATTATCTTCACAATTTTATATGGGGATCAACTTGTGTCCTGAGACACAAGTACTGATAGCTCTTACAAGGTTTATTTTAGCCTAGCACAACAACAGATGCTCCTGTTGTTAATACAAATGTTGACTCAACCTGTTTTAGCTCAGAAATAATAGACTCAGTAACACCCTGTAGCAGAGAGTTCCAGAGGTGATACAGACTTAATTTCCCTTGGCAGTTTTAAGTGTTTTCAACTTTGAATGCCCTTTTATTTAGAGGGACTATTTAATTGAACATTCCAAGCCATAGAAGTACATCTATCACCTTATTGTAAACCACACTGGAAAAAAAATGGAGAATATGTACTGACCCACTGTATTAAGACTGCTTAGCAAGACACTTAAGTACTGGTTGAATGAAACTTGTAGAGTAGGATTTAAGACAGCTAGCAAATAGCCTTTTTCTTTTTTTAAAAACTAGATTAGCAAAGTCTGCCTTAATATCTTTTCATATGAAATAATCAATACTAGTACCTTCTGATACTTTTCTCTGAGCCATTTCTACTATGATAAAATGACAGAGGCAGTATTTCAGGTATGATAATTGCAATTTTTTTCTATTGTCATGGTAGGAATAGTGAGTTTTAATGATGCTGCACATCTAGTGGGTTATCTTCTACTATATCTCTGAAGTGATGCCTAGCTCTTCTCCTGTCCTATCACTTTGTACAAATAACTGAAGTCATTCCTCTGCCTCCCGTTTGTCCACAGTGAGTACATGGATGAGCCTTCTGACATTGCTGACTTATTAAGAAGCTTAGTAAAGTCTTTGTGTTTTGAAAGTAACTTTTGCCAAGTGTAATCCCCAAGCTAAGTATTGAATTTGTCAAACAGCATTGGAAATGGCTGTGGTAGTTCATGTGCCTTTTTACATCTGTCCTCCTTAAACTCAACCCCCACTGCCTTCAGTGACTGGCAGTGATCCTGTATCTTCTACCCCTAGCAACATCATACCAGGGAACTGCAGCCCTGACAGAAAAGCAATACTGTCAGAGAAGTGGAGTGAGCGTAAGGCATCTAAGTTATGCTTTACAAGAGGCATGGGATTACCAACACACTTTTTAACTAACAAAACCGAGAAGTGAAATCTTGTATGATGTGTTTTATTTTCCACTTCATTTTTTGATTCTGTATTGTTTCATGATCTGAGGTGGTCAGGTGGATGCTACTAGCCAGGGTGGTAGCCATACAGTTTGTATATGCCTATCACAGTATGGATTGGTCTGCAGGTTGGGAGATGCTGCATCATGCCAGGGAAGGCAGATTCACTTCATAAATACTTTTCTTTGATCACTTATTTTGGACAGTTCTGCTTCTTCAGTCTCACTGAGCAAATCTAAGGGAAGGAAAGAACTTAGAACCCCTCTGTGCTAAAAATGCTATTTTCATGGACGTTCTTTAGCATTTTCTGGATTTACTATGGGTTTTGTCCTAGGACATTGTTGGGCTTGGCTTAAAATATTTGCTCATACTGTTTTGTAAGTCTGCTAAGTGGTTTCATTGCTCCAATTTAAATTCATCCTTTAGGATCTATTTATGACCTCGTGTAGTAGTCTCACAAGCACCAGTTAAAAAAACAAACCAAACAACAACAAAAAAAGGCAAAAAAACCCCCAAACCCACAAAAAACCCCCATCACAGTGGCAAAGATTGTGGTGATACAGATTAATCTAAAGCAATCTCAATCTTCTGGAAGACTACTGAGATATGACAAACCACACAAGACTGGTTACAGTGTCTGCAATGAAAGCCACTCCCTATTTCTTCAGGAAGGTGTTCCAAGCTGAAGCATTATGCACTTGCTTGTACTTTGTTGTTATCATTATTCTGCATTCCTTACTCAGGCACAGGCAAGTAGAACATATCTACTACTTTAGGAGGATTTGTGGTGGTGTTATTTGAGAATTATCTGTACATAGTGTGTGTATCTTGCCAATCCTCAAATATTAATCAAGAAGAAAATTACTTGTACAGTCTATATCCAACTTCATGTTTTCCTGTAATGTTGTCATCTGTCTGTGGGCTTTTGTGTATTATTGCTGGATACTATTAGCCAAGTGTGTGGTATTTTACTTATCCCACTATATCAGAAAATAGGCTTCTTTCTAGTCTAATGGTGATAGTTTTCAATTCTCAAGTCACAGGAGAGTTGTTTCGTAATCAAGCAAACATTTTTTGCATTTAAATGAGAAATTTACAGAAAGAGTCCTGGATTTGAGTTAGTGGTCTTACCTCCAATGAGACTATGTAGAAAGCAGGTTTTAGCAAGTCACATGCTCAGTCTGGGGCACTACAATAGTTTATATCCGCAAAAGAAAGACTAAGCATAACACCTGTATTACATGTTGAGTGTCAGTGCCAGAACAAGGTAAAACTAGGACAAGGATGTCACTGTCAGCTAATAGTTCAGAAGAAGAAACTTCCTCCATATACGTGAGCCTCCTTTCCCTTCAAGTTTCTTTTCCTCAGACATTTGAGGAAAGGCACCTTTTCTTGTGATCTTGTTATTTTTGTGTGAGAGATACCTACAAGTGATCAATCACTGAAAGCACTTACTGTGCCACAACTATGCTCTCCTTGTAGCCCTAAACCAGCCCTACAACATTTGTGAATTGCTGGCCTCTTACAGCCCTGAGCTATACTTTGCCCTTTCCACTGTTGCTACCCTTCCCCAGCTTTCCTGGGGCTTTCACTGCCTGGAAGCAGTTATGTTTTCAGATCTGGAGTTTGGATGTCAGTCCAAAATGCTTGTATCTCCTGATGAGTCAGGCAGAAGACAGATGTATAACCATGTCAGGCAAAGTTTACCTTGGGGTTGGATGCCATACAGACCTGTCCTCACATGGACAAAGGACTGATATTTGAGACATTTTCATCCTAATTCTGCTTCTAGTCTGCTGAATTGATATTTGAAACATTTTCATCCTAATTCTGCTTCTAGTCTGCTGAATTGATCTCAGGCCAACAATTTTAACTTTGTGCCTCCACATTTCGCTCTTCCGAGACTTCTGTAAGTGCTAATAACAGGTCAGTTATGGAACTCTCTCACTTATGAATTAGCAACACCTACCACATAGATATATACCTATTTGCAAAACGTGTTTTATACAATAAAGAGGACTTGCTAACCACACCACAAAAGCATTTTTGTATATCCCACGTTGGTCCGCTTGCTTGTTAGCTGGTTTCTTTCATTAGGAGCTAGCCTTGACCTGCTGTTTTCTACACTGCATTTCTTACTGAAATCCATAACCTTGCAACTTTTATTCTAATTGAGCTCATTATATTGAAGATATAATGAAAGGGGGAAAAAAATCACTTACCATTTAAGTTGCCAAATCAGTCACCTTTATACAGGTGAATATTGAACTGAATAGATAGCACATATTCTTTTGGGAAAGCCAGTTTAATTCAAAGCTCCATAGAAAGATGTTTGAAACCAACATACATAAACATATCAATGTGATGTGTTATGTTCCATGTACATTAAGTATTCATGAAGCAACTGTGTGCTTTATTTTAAATTGAGTGTGATAGATGGCTGTGTCAATACTTGTGTCCAGGTTATTTAAAAGTCAAGTAAAACTTGAATTTTTAGGGCATTCCATGGTTGCCTGTGTGTCTTATTTACATTATACAAAGGAGCAAAGCCTTCAGAAACACAGCTTCATTTGACAATACCATCTGGTAAAAACAGGTGTAGTATCAATTAAAATCCACTTGAGGATACAGCTTCTCCCGATTAAATATTTTTCCTGGTAGCAGAAAGTTGTCAGTGTTAAGTTTTATACTTCCAGTACATATCCATACTACGGTTTCCTTTCTTACCTAAAAATCACCAGAAAGCAACAGCAAGCTGCATAAGCTGTCAGACCATACAGATGCAGAGCCAGTGTGGCAGATGCTCTCTCGTTAATGTGCCTGTTTTAATTTATCTCCTGTATTTGTCTCCAGGGTAAGAGTTGTGGTGGGTTGACCTTGGCTGGGCATCAGATGCCCACCAAGCTACTCTATCACTCTTCTCCTCCGCAGGACAGGGAGGGGAGGGAAAATAAGATGGGAAAAAACCCTCGTGGGTCAAGATAAAGGCAGTTTAATGAAGCAAAAGCAAAGGTCACATGTGGAAGCAAAGGAAAACAAGATTTATTCTCTACTTCCCATCAGCAGGCAATGTCCAGCCACTTCCCAGGAAGTATGCATAGCAGTTGCTCTGGAAGACAAACGTCGTAATGACGAGTCCCCCACCCCCACTCCTTTCTCTTGGCTTTTATTGCCATTGCCGAGCACAATGCCATCTGGTATGGAATATCCCTTTGGTCAGTTTGGATCAGATGTCCTGGATATGTCCCCTCCCAGGATCTTGCCCACCCCCAGCCCATGGGGTGAGGGGAGAATGTTGGAGACAGCCCTGCTGCAGTAGCCAAAACACTGGTGTGTTATCAACACCCTTCTACCTACCAACGCAAAGCACAGCACTCTGAGGGCTGCTAAGGGGAAAATTAACTCCGCATCTCAGACAGACCCAATATAAGAGTGAAGAAAACCACTGCTCTCGCAGCTGATCACAATTTAAATGATACACCTTACTTGCTGTTATGTTAAGATCTCAAAAATAGCTAGTTATTTCCTCAATGAGGTTATCAGAATGTACTTGACATTCTTCATAAAATACTACCATTAAATTTACTACAAATGAACCCGTTTGCTAGGCAAAAGATTGACATTCAAGAATGCCCCCGCCGGTTACCCACTGATACAGCCTGTTTTCATGTAACAGAGCTAGTCTTAGCCAACTCAGATGCAGGGTGCTAACAAGTTAAAGAATTTGGAACAAGCCAGTTTTCTTTCTGTGCACATCTCTCAAGAGTTCTGATTTGCAGCCTTTAATCCTGAGAGCCCTCTTCCACAGAGTTCTGGAGGCGAGTAACAGAAAAGAGGGTTGGTGCAACACCAACCTCGTGCACAGATTTTTGTTCTCTTGCTCCCCAAGACCACCTCGGAATCTGTGCTCCCTTCTACTTTTTCCCTTCAACAGTCTGTCAGATATTGTGTTCACATAAAACAGAGGAAGGTGGAAAAAAAAAAAAAGAATTAAGGAGCTTGAGGTTTTTTCCAAGGGTACAGTCCAGTTAGCCACTCATAAAAACTAAAAGGCAGTCCTAATGCTTAACACCATACTTAATCTTTACCAGCATTACTATTTTACTAATCAGTGCCCCTTAAAACCACCTATTCCTCCCTTTACCTCACGTTTTCTTTGTTCCACCATACTATGAAATGGGTATTACACACTGAAGCTTAAGATTCTACAGTTTTTCTTGTTGAAAGGGAATTAACTTTTTAGACAGCCATCATTAAAACTTGGCATTAGCTGTTGCTCTCAAGAGTTTAAAAAAAAGTCTTAAAAGCTACTCCTGCCAGTCTTGCACTTTAAGAACAAAGACCCATGAGCAAAACTCCTGAACAGATGGTATCTTCAGGGAATATAATCCCCAACAAAAACCCTAAGCTTTCAAGTGCATCCAATAATTACATGTTGGATCACTAAAAATTAATTACTCTTGTCTAAACCTCCTTCCCTTTTGACAAACCAAAAATTAACTTATGCTTAGACTTTGCGTTAGTAATTAGCTTACGTTCAGTACTGAAAAATCAGACATTGCAAGATACGTAATTTCAGCATTTGCTCTTCTGATAAAATTAATTTATGGTAAGTCTTTCTGAAAAAACAAGCAGGAATTCCAGTTGTTATCCCTACAGTATTTCACTCTACTTCAGGTTTAGCCAAAGTACCATATTATACCTGATTCAAGGTAATAATAAACCCAGCTTGCAGTTTTCCATGTTGGAGAAATACCTTTCCTGCTATTTTTAAACCCAGGTGTGCTGAATTTAAATTTCTACTTTTCCTCACCACAATAGAGATTTCAGGTAACCCAACCTCCAAGTACTACAGAAGACCATGATTTCAGTGATCACCTTCCATCCACTTAATAGCTCCTAGGTTTTATTTAGTCCTAAGGGGTGGATTGGTATCCCAAAAACGTAGAAGTCAGAACGGTCAAACAGAGGCAACTACTATTATAGCTTGGAAAAGACAGAAATTCTAAGAACAGAAACATAAATCTTTATTTTTTGTCTACATAAACATTACCAGACACTGCGCCAGTACGGTTCAAAGCACCTTGTGTTACTACATGCAGGCTTAATATTCCATCTTTTTAACAGTTTTTTGTTTCTTATGGAGTAGTCGTGCATAGACTGCCACTGGCCTCAGGCTGGTTCTAACAATTCTTCCTAGGGAAAAAAGTAAACACAATGTGAGTTGGACACATGTAGCACACAGCTGTTTTCAGTAACATCCTGTAGATCCCTGAGACTGGTACAAAGTTATAAGGAACAGCTTCCCCCTCATCCCTTTGGAAAAAAGTCAACAGCTAAAATCTGCAAATGTAAATTTTAGAGAGCCTACATGCAGAGAGAGGCTCTTTGCCCGTCTAAGCAAGATTTCAGATCCTAACTACAAGTTGGTAGCAGTACTAACACCTTCTAGCTGGTGGGAATTAATAGAAAATTTTCTAGCAGTAACTCATGCACACGTATGTCTGTGCTTTATATGACAGTTTAAAAGAATAGTAAGCCAACAATAGAAAGACAAGATTTAGTAATTTTATGGTGAAAAACAAGTAGCAGCCCTGTTATTAGATATATTACTCATAGTGGATTACACATACATTTCTCTTCCCGGTGTCTGACAGGTTCATATAAAAAGCGTACCCATCTTATTCTTCAGCCTTGCAAAAACCCCCAGTGCCTATGGTGCTAAAGGTCTGGGAAGGATTTAACTAGTTCATTTTCTACCAACAGCTCTGACGAACTTCTGTTTTCATCAAAAAGTCTGCTTCATTATAAGGCAAGGCTGAAGGACACAGCTGCACACGAAATTATTGTCACTCACCTCATGAAGGAGGTTGCAGGACAGCTAGGCAATCAGTGCTTTGTAACTTCTTCCTACACGCCCTTCTCATGCTCAGAGGCTTTCACCACATAGGGCTATCTCTGTGAACTTCTGAACTTCCAGCAAAACACATTGGAACGCTGTAAGAAGTGTCCATAACGTTAAGCATTCTGGAAGGAACAGACCCCGCAATCCCCAAGGAAATATTGCTAGCAATATTAAAGTATACTTTACACTTTGAAAAGTGCATCAAGGAAAGCACTATGTACAGCAAAAGAGTAGAATGCATTATTATCCAATACTGAATAGTCCTACAGAGGGATTCTCTTTATACCTAACACCTGACAAAAATAACAAAAAGGCAAATGCACAAAGGCAAAACACATTTTTTCCCCATTAAAGATTTTCATCTTTTCTGTAGCTAAGTATTCTGAAGCTGTAGATATCTTTTTGCAATAGAAAAACTAGAGACCACTGCAGGAGTCTGAAATGTTACATACTAATTACTTGCAGCACAGATGTAAGAACTTATCATGATAGACAGCTAAACAATGCTAAAAGTGGCCATTATAATTTTAGTTTTTCCTCTTTTAATAATGGTCAGGTTCATCACTGAAGCATAAAATCTACTATGTAACTGCTCAACCATACAATTTCTACAGATATTTTTTGTCCTTGCAAAAACAGGGAGGAGAAAGGTAAATAACCAGTTCCTTAAACAGTTTGAGCAAGAATTCCTGTTTGCCTTTTTTGACACCACATTCATTCTGGACAGGAATGAACAGGCAACACAAAGGCAAAAATTTAAGTATTAGAACTGATCAACTCTGCAAAATTAAATTAACAGCATATGAAAAAGATCAATTCATCAATAGGCAAATACTTAAAAACTGACAAGTAAATAATGTTTTATACAGAGTAAGCATTTAATAAGAAAAGCAAACCACACCATGCTCTTGGGACATGTTGTGGTCATGCTGGTGGTTGCTTAGACCATCGACAGACTTCCATTGCTTTCATCTGAAAGACAAGTGAGAACACACTTTCACTTGGAAGAGTGACTGAGATACACGAACAGTACAAGGAACCTAACAAGAAATACTTGAAATAATTGCCCGATTTCAAAGAACAGACAGCAGACTCTAAGCCTCCACCCTGAAAAAAAAAGCCCCTATCATCCCTATCACACCTCAAGACTAAGGACTCTCTATTACAGCAATCAGGAATTATGCGGAAACCCATCAACATCTCCAAAATCCAGGTGCAGGTGACTGTGTATGACAGCCCCACTCACTTCTTCCACATTACTGAAAAAGTATTCCTTTAAAATGAGTAGTCCTTCTATTGGGGGATATAGTGCATTTAAGACTGCAGTGCTGGCCGCATGGCAAAGCCTGCCCAAAAGAGTTCAACATAAACCAACTATACAAAGAAATTAGAAAACTCGCACTTCCAAAAGCAGCAG
Organism: Pelecanoides urinatrix; assembly: GCA_013400755.1. Classification (NCBI taxonomy): domain Eukaryota; kingdom Metazoa; phylum Chordata; class Aves; order Procellariiformes; family Procellariidae; genus Pelecanoides; species Pelecanoides urinatrix. The sequence continues at coordinate 102,735 of VZTQ01009333.1, forward strand.
CGAGAAGCCTAGATAGAAACTGTCAAAACTAGAAACTCCAGAGGATGAAGGGCCCAGTACTCAGCATGGTGAGGCCGCACCTCGAAATGAAAGGTCGTTGGTGTGCTAAAACGGCACGGCTGTTCCCCTCACAAACCGGCACTCCAGTTCCGGCTATGCCCTCACGGCCCCAAGCCCTGTCAACAACGTCCACAGCGGGGAGAGCAGCACGAGGCTTCGGCCCCCCGCCGCCGCCCTCCCGTGGCCGGCTCAGCCTCCCCGGACCCCCGCCCCGCCCGCTGCAGCCTGGCCTACCTCTTCAGTGAGCACCTTGACCCGGTCGGCCGCCGCTAGCAGAGACCGGTCAGGCTCAGGACCCTTCAGGCGCCTCGGTTCCTTCCGCGCGCCCCGGTGAGCAACCCCCCGCCCGGCAACGGCGGGGCTAGCTCACCCCGTCCCCACTGCGAGCGCATATCCACCCCTCGCCCCAACCACCGCCTCCCCGCGCACCGAGGAAGAGACCAGCACCCCCTGCTGCTCCCAGCGTGCCTCAAGAGGGGTGAACCAATGTTCCCGGAAGGAGGGGGGGCACATACCGTGCGCCAGCTCCTCCCGCAGCGCAGAGGCCACGTACCGGGTCTTCCACAGACGCGAGGGTACAGCCTCCGTCTCTTCAGCAGGCGGAGACCGGAGCAGTCGAATCCGCCGGGAGCAAGGCGGCAAGGTCTCAGGCAACACCGTCCCGACCACCTGCGGGAACAGGCAGATGGAGGCACCCCGGGGAGAAGGGGCGGGGCGCAACCCCCCCCCCGCCCTCGCCAACTGCGCATGCGCAATGCCGCCGCTCGGCCACTCAACGAGGGCACGGGCAGGGCGAGGGCGGTGTTCCCCTCAGCGCCGCGGGTGAGGGCAGTGCCGCCCGCGGGGGGTAGTCGCTGCTCCGGGGCTGCTCCCGCGGTGGGTGCTGACTGTGTGTGGCGTATTTCCGCCAGGTCGTTGGCGGAAAAAAACTGGCCCCAGGGCTCACTTTTGGGGCCAGTCCTGTTCAATATCTTTATCAATGATCTGGATGAGGGGATCGAGTGCTCCCTCAGTAAGTTTGCAGATGACACCAAGCTGGGCGGGAGTGTTGATCTGCCTGAGGGTGGGAAGGCTCTGCAGAGGGACCTGGACAGGCTGGATCGATGGGCCGAGGCCAACTGCATGAGGTTCAACAAGGCCAAGTGCCGGGTCCTGCACTTGGGCCACAACAACCCCAGGCAATGCTCCAGGCTTGGGGAAGAGTGGCTGGAAAGCTGCCCAGAGGAAAAAGACCTGGGGGTGCTGGTTGACAGCCGGCTGAACATGAGCCGGCAGTGTGCCCAGGTGGCCAAGAAGGCCAACGGCCTCCTGGCCTGTATCAGAAACAGCGTGGCCAGCAGGAGCCGGGNTATGACTTGTCCAAGCTGGGCCCCTAACGGTGCGGTTATGCTGCCAGAGAAAATGTCTCTCGTGCCTGAGGCTCTCACTGTGTTAATCTTCCCTGCTGCAGGCACGGGTCCTCCAGGGTGGCAGTCTCTGGAGGACTCGCATGGTGGGAGATGATCCTCACACTCACAGGCTGCATTCGGTTTCCCTTCTGAGCTCGCGGGGTCTGCGCTTTTCCAGTAGCTCTCTTGTGCAAGGTGATGAAGTTCAGTGTGAGATGACTGCGCATAAATGTCCTGATCTTGTGTATTACTCACTTGTCATCATCAGGTAGTGCCCTGCTGTTTGCTCCCCAGCTGGAGGAGCACGTGCAAAGTAACCAACCTCAATTCAGGTAGATAAAGTGTGCAGTAGCCCTGGACATTTAACGCTTGGAGTGCTGGCAGAGGCTCAGTTCTGAGCGCACAATTTCCACATTTGCTGATCCTGTAAGACCCTGTAAGTGGAGGCTGTACGTACCATTTTTGAAAGACTGAGAAGGGGGGAATAGAGCAGTTACATACACCAGGAGGATAAACTGGGACCATGTCTGGAGAAAAAACAGAATGAGGCTAGTACTGGCTGTAGAGATACCTGAGATCTGTACAGCTCTCTTACCTCCCTTTCTTGCTCTGTTTCTTATGGCTGCTGTGGCCTGCTTGCTGCTTCCAGCTTGTCCTTACCTGGAAAAGCAGAGAGCATGGTTACATCTGGTGTCCAGAAGGCACAGTTGCAAAGTCACTTCTGTAGGAAGCCTGATGTGTGACATCTTAGCTAAATTACAGGAGGTCATAAAAGGGCTGCCAAACGACCAAGTGTTACAGAAGAGGCATGATTCATTGCAGCCTTGATAGTTGGGGGAAAAAAATAAGAAAAAGCTGAGAGACAAGAAAATGTCACCACTCAAAGCTTCTGGAGAAGTGTACAGACTTGCAGGAGTGCAGGATTCTCCTTTGGTAATTTAGGCTCAGTTTGCTTTACAGAAATTAGTTTTTGTGTCATTATGCTTAGGCATATCTAAAACAAAGTGTATTAGTGCTCTCTTTATGTTTATAGCAAAACTAACAAATATTGTTAACATTAATTTTAAGCAGATTCACCTTCAGTAGCTTTGGCTTGTCATTCAAAATTCTGTTTTCCACATTGAAGAAGATTGTCTCAAGCACTACCTCAAGCCTAACTTACACATGCATAAAGGTCAGCACTTTGAGTAAAGTGATACCTAAAATATAGAAGTAGTTGGTCTTGCAGAAGACATTGATCAGATTGTTACTGACAGTTAAGCTAGTAAATCGGTGGAGATCTGTTACTCTGTGTGACTGATACAGTCAAGTGTTGATTTGCAGCTCAGGGACAGCTGCCTGGACAGAAGTTTAAGTCAAATGCAACTAGTCCAGATTTTGATTATATAAGTGAATGGTATAATGAAGAAAAAACCTTTAATGTTTGTGACATTTGTGCCTGGGGATACAGGAGAGCTCGAATAGCTACATGAGAAAACATTCTATCTATAAAACACTAACTGATTATATGAAACCTTGGTCGTTTAGGTGTCCCCAGAAGTTGTTACTGAATCACAGAATCACAGAATGGTTTCGGTTGGAAGGGACCACTTAGTCCAACGCCCCTGCCATGGGCAGGGACATCTTTCACTAATTCAGGTTGCTCAGAGCCCTGTCCAACCTGGCCTTGAACACTTCTAGGGATGAGACATCCACAGCTTCCCTGGGCAACCTGTTCCAGGGTCTGACCACCCTCATAGTAAATAATTTCTTCCTTATGTCCAATCTAAATCTCCCCTCTTTTAAAACCATTACTCCTTGTCCTGTCACTACAGGCCCTGGTAAAAAGCCTCCCCATATCTTTCTCATAAGCCCCCTTTAAGTATTGAAAGGCTGCAATGAGGTCTCCCTGGAGCCTTCTCCAGGCTGAACCAAACCCAAGTCTCAATCTTTCTTGTTAGGAGAGGTGTTCCAGCCCTCTGACTACTTCATGGCCCTCCTGTGGACCTGCTCCAACACGTCCATGTCTTTCTTTTGCTGGGGACCCCAGAGCTGGATGCAGTACTCCAGGTGGGGCTTCCCAGGAGCGGAGTAGAGGGGGAGAATCACCTCCTGTGACCTGCTGGCCACGCTTCTTTTTATGCAGCCCAGGATATGAGTGGCTTTCTGGGCTACAAGCGCACATTACCAGCTCCTGTCCAATTTTTCCTCCACCAGAATTGCCAAGTCCTTCTCAGCAGCACTATCTCAGTCCATTCATTCCACAGTCTGTATTGATACTGGGGATTACCCGGATCCAGCTGCAGGACCTTGCACTTGGCCTTGTTGAACTTCATGAGGTTTGCATGAGCCCACTCCTCGAGCTTGTCAAGGTACCTCTGAATGGCATCCCTTCCCTCAAGCCTATCAGCTTGGTGTCATCCACAAACTTGCTGAAACAATCAGATACCGTAAGAAAACCAAAGCGATTTTCATATGATAGACGTGGGTTACGGATTTGGTCACAAATCCTGTGGTTCCTCAACTTACTGAACAACTTCCAAGACAGTGAAAATAATCAGTGGAACAATTTACAAAGGATAGGAAGTGATTCTGCATTGCTGGATTTTTTTTTTTAATCTGATCTCATTTAGTCCAATGAGGGGTAGGATTTTTCTGGAAGTGGCAATATAGTTCAAAAACGGATGGCTTCATGTCAGGCACTTCTGTGGCCTCTATTCTAGATGATCACAGTGAATCTAAATTCCTAATCTCTGAATCCAAGAACATTTTATTTGTATAACTGTCCTCATGAAACCAAGACATGCTAAATTGAAGGTATAATTAACAATAATTCTTAGTTATCTAGTGGATAAAAATATCCTCTTCAGGTGGAAACAGATACCTTGCTATCACATTAAAGAATCTAGGAGCTTTAACAGAAGGTGCTTGTGAATCGTGCTTTGGCAGGTTAAGACATTTCTGTGCCAGCAGTCTGCCTTGTTCTGCCACAGATTACTGTCCATGTTGCATGGTTAGCAGAAGTGAATTAGCTGCTGTGATACAAAGCGCTGTTGTAGCTTTAGTGGCCTCTTGTGGGGAATCTGAGCTAAACCACTGACCTGCGGCATGCAGTGGCTGAGGTATTCCAGTCTGTCAGCTTAGCCACAGGGCACAAGGGAAGAACTTGACCCTGCAGTGATTAAGACAGGAAAGCTTACCTACCTAGTGAAAGACTTGACTTGAGACACTCAGCCTTTTTGGTTTTGAAGTTAATAGCGAGATACTATTTTCTGTTTGGTTTCCTAAAGATGTGATTAATGATTTAATCGCTGAAATGATTTTGATTTGTGTCCATTGGTGATATTTTTTAAGCTGGTTTCAGCCAAGTTTGTCAAATGGCTACAGAAATATTAAGTTCTTCAAGGTTTTGTGAAAAATTATCATCTGGCTAGCCAAAAGACCCACTAAGTGTTGCATGCACTACTTGTCGTCCCGCCACATAGAGAAAGCCTGGGAGGGAGTGGTGGTAATGTCTGCACTCACTGATGTATACTTCTCCACAATTGTCTTTTAAATCCATAAAGCCAGCTTGTGAGTGGCACTGCAGTCTTCCAGTGGTGAGGTGCCTGTGTCTTTAAGTAGGGGTGGACAGGAGTTAGTGTTTCCCAGCTCCACTGAGCTGCTTAGAACCCAGCACTGAAGTGAGTCTTACCAGCTACCTAAACTGAGGTTTTCCCTTTCTGTTTAAATATTGTTGAGCACTTCCTAAGCATGCACAAAAGGCCTCTTCTTATCACTGAAGTATCTTATCAGACTTCAGAATATTTCTAACAAGTTAGCACTGAAAGAGCCTAATTAGGCTTTTGATGGCATTGACTTTAGGTCTGGAAAGTACTACACAGCACCAATGATCTCTTCATTCACTCTTATTTCCTATTTTCAAAGTGTAATTCAACAGCTGGCAACTGACATCCTCAGATGAGGGCTTTCCCCCCTCTTCCCCCCCAGAAATGTCATGTCTAATTACATTAGTTTCTTATAAATTTACCACTACATGCAAGGGAAAGTGAAGTTAATAATCTGACCCAATTCAATATTCAGTCTCACTCTGCAAGGGTAGTGCAGTAGAAACAGTTCTGGCTCATCATCCCCTTCAGTAGTCATTGATTTCCAGGGACACTAATAAGCAGTCAAAATCTGAATCTGTAATAAACATCTTGTTTTGTTCCACTCTGTCTGGGTGTGTCCTTAGTTTTCCTGAGTGAATTCCAACTCTACCCTGTAAGGGTATAATTCCCCGTTGTGCTTTCTTCAGCAAGAAAACCAGTTCCTGCCCTTCCTGGATTGTGGCCTCTTGTTCCTGTTCCCAGCATCAATTAACTGCTCTATGAGTTTTGTCAGTGCCAGTATTTGTGGCAGCATGCCACAAAACAGGTCACTGAAACTATCAGGGTTCCTAAAAACAAGTGATTTGGCTTCAGGCATAATTAAAATAAGAAGAAAATAAAATAAACAAAAATAGTTAAATATAACCTTAGTAGAGCCAAGAAAGGTTAGAATTTAACATATGCACTTTAGTTTGGGATGTGTGTTGCTTAGAAAGCTTGCAGATCCACCTATTCTACTTTTTCCTCATATAGAATAAGGGGCTATTGTGTACACAATATTTATTGATGTTATAGGAAATCCTAACACAAGCTGATAAAGAGTATCTCGAGGGAGCATTGTGAGTAGAAACTGGAATATCTCTAAAGTACTTTGTAAGCAGTGAGTCATTAGTGTGATACTGCTCCTGCCCTGTTGTCTTGAGTGATTTGGAGCACTTTCAATGCCAGGCTTTCTGCATGCCCCCGCTGGATTGCCACCAAAGTCGCAAGGTGTGATTTCCTTGGCTTTTTGACCGCTGCATTTCTCCACAATTTTTTTCCTGCAACCCACCAGAGGTCAGTGTAATGCCAAAAATGCCGAGGAATAGGGACAGGACAATAATGCCAATTTTCTGTGAGTTGCTAGAATAATAGGAATTACTTGAGTGTAGCGGTAATCTGTCTAGCAGTGTACCTTGTCTTTTGTCAGTAACAGTCGAATTAGAGAAAGGGTATGAAGCTGGCAATAGGTCAATGCGAAGTCACCTGTAGATGGTGAAGCTGTTAGAGGTTGACTAAACTCCAGAAGCATGAAGCTTGCTATATCTTTCAAAGGGTGTTAACATCAGTTAACAGCATCCCAGATGTTCTGGAGAGCCAAAGAAATGGCCAAGTCTTGCTAAGCTCTTGTCTCAGTGGCTCCTTGTGCTAACACAGGTCACAGTGAATTTGCAGTTTGAATGAGAAAATTGTTTGTTTGATATTCGGTTTCTCACCTTTTATTCAGTTCAGTGTTCTTGTATTGTGAGGCAGGATGAACAAGTTCCCAGGATTTGTGCCTTCATTATTTTACATGTTATTACCAGTTCTACCAGTTTCCCGTGGGAGAGAGGCAGTCCTGTCTTTCAGGCTCTCTTTTTCATTATTCTCATTATGTTTTCCTGAGCTTATTAGGAAATAATCCCACCTGTTTTGAGGTAGAATGCCTGGTAATGGCATACAAAATTCCATCTGAGTCTGCACTACTGGTTTCTACAGAAGCACTGTATTATTTTTATTATTGTCGCATCTCCCATTCATTATGCATGAGATTCATTCCTTTTCCTAACAGCACCTGTTCATTGAATAAAGGTCTTCACTGGGCTACAGTGGCATGTCAGTTTCCTTCAGAACTGATAATATTAATTACAAACATTTTAGGACTCCTGGCCCTGAAGTTTTTTCTCCAATGTACTTTACTTTTTATTTGTTGTTACTGAATTTGTTTGCCATTGTATTTGCCTATTCAGCTGACTTGTGCAGGCTCTTCTGAAGTTTCTCTCAGCTTCTATTGGTAGCCTGAATAACGATGTTTAATTACAAAACCCAGTAAAATACTGGTGCTTTAAAAATTCTATTAAATGTGTGATAATTTTCTTTCAGAAATTTCTGTAGCCACTCTGTATCACAGGTCTTCATCTGGTGGATTGCATTTGGAGCTTGTTTCCTCAGGGTGAAGGGTTTTTCCTTCCTGTTCTATGGTTTCTTTTCTATGAACAAGGCAATAGACTAGATTATTTTGGAGGAAAAAAAGATTTTGAGCAAGTGTCTTTTCCCCCTGTGATGTGAATCCACCAATTGATCTTTCTTTTATGGTACTTCTAGGACTGAAAGTTTGGTAGAAACAAGCACAAGAAGTATCTAACCCGATTTGCTCAGGCAAATCAGTTAGTAAACTAGATTTTCAGACACTCTGAGCATCCCCGAAAGAGGACTCATTTACTAATGTGTGAATCTGGGTGCTGTGCCAAATCACACACTGCTGCCTTAAATATACTTTTAGGCTAATGTGTTTCCACAGGTAGATATAAATAATTCTTACGCTTATTGAAAAAGCATAGGAAGTCAGTATGGGAATATGCTGCAGAGATCTCCACAGCAGCGTATATCTATTTACTCTTGAGTTAAGAAGAAAACTTGAAACTGGTGCAGGAAATTGATGTGTGGAGTGTCCACAATTCTGCTTGGCAGCCTGGTGTGAACTGCTCAGCTGCTCTGTGGAGCTGATAGATGAACCTGCCCCAGCTTCTGCTTTTGAGAATGCAGCCTTTGTGAAGACAAAGGATTGTTAATTTTTGTGTAGGAGGACTGATTCATATCAGAGCAAGACGTTTTGTGTGTATATTGGCACTCTCTTGCTCTGTATATGGTATATACACTACACTTGTTTTGGAAAAGTTAACTCTAATTTCTGATACATTCATAGATGCTAGAAATAGCTTTTATTTTCAAAACATTAGTTAATGTAAACATACACCCACTTATCCTTGCCAGCATTGTTATGGCTTTGAACTGTTTATTTGTTGTTGAAAAGCTCAGTCAAGGTGGGCACTGAGTAAACATAGTAACTATTTGTTTCTCTAAATTACCACCGTGCTGTAGTGGTAGTGCTGGTAGCTTTTTAGGGTGGTTTGTGAAAGTAGTTTTCTTCTTCCCACAGAAGTTCAGTCTAATTACAGCACTTTGCATGCTAGCCAGGAGTAGGGTGTTCAGTTCATTTGGCACTGGGCCCATTTGAAGTATGGCTTCTAGGTTTTGCTTGACTCAGTTTTTCTGTTTTTTTGGAATAAGGTTGTTGTTCTTGCCCTGTGGAAATGGCTGGATCAACAGCGAGAAAGATTACAATATCTTGACTTTTTTTCAGGGTGTGTTCTGTTTACAGAGTCCCTTGGACAGGTCCAGGGCTACCTACTTGTTTCTTCCCGGTTCTTCACTGTCTAGTGAAAAGGGGTGGAAGAGATCCCAGGTTTGTTACACAGAAAAGGGCTTGTTTATTCTTGTCTAGATAATCAGGAGAGGGCATCTGGGTACTCAAATTACCATAGGTTTTCTTGACAAATGTGTTCCATAATTGCGGCTTCTCTGGCTTTGTTAGAATGGAGCCCATAGTTGTGTTGCAGAGTGATGCATCATTGTTCTGCCTTTTGGTTCTGTATAGGTTTAAGAGGTTCTCACAATTCCTTCTGCACTCACTGAGCAGCTAGCATTTCTCACCCTGAAAAGGGTGCTGGCATATCATTACTGTAAGAGCTACTGTCTATATACAAATGACTTATTTTGTAAGTCACTGTGTCTCTGGGTCACTGGGAAGCAGGGGAAATGGAAGCACAGGGATGTGCGGAACAGACAGGCAAAGTTTCTGGTGAGAGGAGTATTTAAAAATGGCTACTTCAAAAAAGTTAACAAAAGATCTTGCCTTTTCTGTAGCGTTCTGACATTTCCATTTCTGGTCCTCATGTGTCCCTGCTAGAAGTTCCTAGTCCTGATCTGGTTAGGAATTGCCTAAATTGGATAAACAAGGAAAGAAGTGGTGCCCTTTTAAATCCAGAAAATTTTGACACATACCTATGTTTGCCTGATGACCAGTTTTTCTAGTCAGTGAGCAGTGTTGTTTTTCCTAATGGTAGCAGTGAGCCCTACTTCTCAGCCCCTGATCAGAAAAAGCAGTTAATGATATAGTACAGTTCTCTTCTGCTTATATGGTAGATCTGATGCTTCCTAGAAATCTGGAATAAATCAGTGATAATTCCTGAGGGATCCTTCAAAAGGAGGCAGCTAGGTGCAGACTGCAACTGCCATAACAATTCGTGACCTGCTTCCACTGAGCCCTCAGGAAAGAGGGCAGCTGGAAGGAAACTACAGGCTGGAGAAATTGCCTTGGCTTGCTGCAAATAGCCCACAGGACTGGAAATCCATGTTTAATCCATGCATTTTTCTTCCTTCTTTCTCCCTTCCCTTCTTCTGCCATGCACCTCTATAATATTCTTTGATGACCATTGATTTTTTGGATGTTTCAGTCTATTTTAATATATTGTTTCTAAGTAAGATGTAAAATCCCAGGAGATTTTTCTTTTTAAATGGCAGCACTGTGTGATTCAGAGAATGAAATATTCAATTGTGAGACCATGAAATATTTGAGAAATAATGTTATCTGCTGGTGGTAAAATGCAGCATTAACATTATTTTACACTAACGCTGCTCATTAACCCTCACCATTGTAGTTTCACTGGAAGAATATGTTGGCCTGACATAGGCTAAGATAATCAGAGCTTTTCTTTCATTCTGTGATTGCACATCCTGTTTAATTAGGAAATTGCAGACTAGAAGATCCTTTCAGGCTGCAATAAGAATAATGTCAGTATTAATCTACAATATTTTGTCCCATTCACTAAGAGTAATTATGAGCTATGAATTATAAATGATAAATTATACATTGTGGTATTCATCTGTACTGCAACACAAATAGGTTTTCAATTCTTGTCCAGTGTATATGAAAACCACTATAGCTTTATTCACCAGGAAAGTGGGATATAGGTTTTCACTTGTCCTCGAGAGCTGTTGTCTTTAACTTAGACTAGAACAGCCACTGGTCACAGGTGTCCATTCTATAGAAGATGTTTGTGTTCAGGGGCCATTAAGGACATACCCAGCTGCAATGCAGGCAACTGAAGGGCTAGATCCCTCAAATACCCATGCCTCCTTGCAGATATGCCTTCTGGCTGGGGTAAATACAATGCCAAAACTCTTGAAAGGGAAGCATAACACTTTTGTCACAGCCTTTCTATTGACCATTATAAGTAGTACTTGCTCAAAATACTGTTTTTTTTCCGGTACTCATTCTGAAATATTTAACTCTTCCTTTGCAGGGTAGAGAGAGAGAAAGGCTTCAAAGCCAAGGGCTATGTGGTACCACTGTGGTACACTCAGCGTTGTGAAGCCTATATTCCTCTGTGGATCTGACCCGTGGTCAGTCAAGTCCTGATTCTGCACTGGGATGCAGTAAGACCTGTGCATATGACTCAATAGGGGAAGGAAGTTGGAAGCCTTTCAGAGCACCCTGATATCCATATGAAAACAGTTTTCAAACATAGATGTCACTATTTCACTGTTTTTCGGCCTGTTTATCACTGTTTAGCGCTGGCTTTGCTTACCAATGTGTACTTGCTGTTTCACTCAGACTTTTCAGTGGAGGACTCTGCTGTTACCTGGTCAGGTTCAAATTTGCCATTTAAATGTTTGGAATAAATGCAAATTTCCAAACTTGACATGCAATTCTCTAGTGGTGTTGTATTAACCATCTCAACTGGTTAAAATGTTGGATATATGCAGCTACTCTGGAAGTTTGCCTCTAAACTGGCAACCAGATATGGCTTTTTGAGACAGTATTTTGCCCAAAATTGCATTTACTTCAAACTTAAAAACTCTGCTCTGTCCCAGGAAGTGACTACAGGTAAGACTTTTGTTTCTCAGCAGATCTGTTCACTGGATTCAGGGAGGATAGGATAAACAACCATTAACCAACTTTTCCTCCTGTTAACCTTAGAGTCAGCTCGTCTAAAAGGAATGCATTGAATCTTCTTTTTGTACATTCTTCATGGAGTTGCTTACTGAATGCCAACTTGTATAAGTCCTTTGAAAACAATGGGTTTCCCTGTTCCTGCACAAAGGCAAAATCTGTCCTGCTGAATGTTTGTTATCATGATCATATGCAAACAGGAATTAACTCAGCTTGCCTTTCAAATCCCATGCTAAATTTGGGCTTGTCAGAAATTACTTCATTTTAACGTGGACATACTGATATGAAGGTTCCAGGAGAATAATAAATACAGAATGCCCAAAACACCTGCCTAAGAGACATAAATTTAAAAAAAAATTTTACTTTTTTTTTTTTATTATGGAGTTAGCGGAAACAAATTGGAATATCTCAGTTGCAACTGATACACTTCAGAGATGAATGCTTTTACCAGCCACAAATACCAGTTGTGCTTATTTGTGACATGTTTGGACACCACGCGTTGCCTTAGTGTACTTCTCAGGTTTCCACTGCTATATACAGTCTGTCATCCTGGCAGTTGTGAACTCATGGTCATCTTTTCTCCTACCACTGAAGTTTGGCACAAGTGTGACTAGGTGTTGTGTGAAAGAAGCATATGGTATCGCTGTGACTGAGGAGGGATTCCTTGTGGAAGTATGAGTGCTGGAAGTATTACGTCAGCTGGAAGCTTTTTTTTTCCCTTTAATTGTTATTTTTGCTTTATTGAAACTGATGCGTCAGTCTGCAAGCAGGCACCTTGCCACTCCAGCAGATGGGCAGGAACATAAGTAGCCAAGAGAATAGATCTGTATACGTCTCAAATGTGTGATGATCTGATTCCCAGAAAGAACTATCACTGTAGTTCTTCATAGGGAACTTCCTTGGCATATGGCTATAAAGGATATAGTATATTATCACTCAACTAATTCCAAAAACCAAGCTATCAAAAGTAGCATGCAGTAAAGTTGCTGAGTTTTTCACTCTAATGAATAGGAGGCAGAATGTCTGGAATTTCCAAAAAATCTTTGGTTTTGTGAAGAAAAGACTACCATGAAAAGCTAAAGATGGGTAGTGTGCCATACCTGAATTGCAGCTGAGTAGCTTAAAAGAATGATAGATTTACTTTATCAGCACTGTTTTTTCTTTTTTGTTTAATATTTAAAGCTAGTAGTACCTTGAAGGACCAACATGGCTTGAAAGCTCTATGCAGTGTGCTATACGTGGAAAATCACAGTTGATAGTCCCATACCCCATGGAGTGTTCACAACCCGGAAGTAGGCAATAAATAACTGGTGCTGGAGCAACCAAGCAGCTGGAACACAGGCACAGTTAACACAGAGACTGGCCATCACAAATGTATATAATAATATGTTTTCTTTAAACATGGTAAGTATTAGAGATTTTGCATATCAAATAATTTTTTAGAATTTTTCCCTTGCCAGACATTCTTTAAGCCTCACAGCTGTTCCACTTCCAATGGAAGTAGAGCATAAAAAAGCCTACAGTGTATACCTTTGCTGAAGTGAAAGATCTAATCACTTCAGTTTTTGTCCAGAAGGGTTTTTTAGAAGGAAGAACACGTTGTAAATTCCTTTTTTATTACTATTACAGGTTTTTTTGTTAGCCTGTTTTCCTAAGGAAACTAAACCTTTGTGATCAGACTTGCTGGCTTCCAGGCCTTCTTATAGTTATTAAACCCATTTGGACATCAACTGATTGCAAGGGGGAGAAAAAAAATCTTAGAATGAAGTATACTCCTACAGATATAAGGAAAACTAGTGGCTTTGTAGAAGCAGAAGCCCTCACTGAGAAAAAAAGAGACAACTCAACTGTTAGATGTTCTGTTTGGCAGCCTATTAGGCAGCCAACAGTCACACATACAGTTGCATATTAGCAGCTGCATGTTCTATTTCTTGCCTTGTGAGGGTGTTGTCTAAGGGTGCAGAGAACAAAGGACACAACCCCATAGGAAGCTCTCTTGTTAGTTCTGCTACCCGCAGAATACCCTGTAATACACTTTCAGATGATGAGAAAACCAATATTTTCAAACCAGAAATTGATCCAATGCAAAATGTAGAGTAAGATCTTCCTTCAAGACTGCTGATGTATTGGGCTGGCCAGATCTACATGAGGAACATTAGAGAATATTAAAACAGAACAATTAATAATATTGTCAGAACAAACAAGAACTTTCTTTAGTATTGTAGGGCAATAGGAGGTTGGGTCTAACTCTTGTTTTCTTTTCCTGCACATGTAGAGCGGTGTATGACCTTCATTTATGCAGACACCTGCAAGGTTAAATTGGCCATTCAGGCATTAACAATAACGTAGCCTTAGCAGTGTGCAGCATTGCAGAAGCTAGATGCACAAGTGTTTATTTTTGGGGACAGATTATACAGAACCCCACACTGCTGTAATTGCAGTTACCTGCATAAAGCCTGCTTGGATCATCTCCAGGAAAACGTCTGACTGCAGGGTAGAAATCTCATTGTCCACTGCACACAGCCCCGAAGGTGAATTATCAGATCCTTGCCCCTGAAATGGGGGAATCAGAGAGTATGTGTGGGAGCCCCAGTAACTGATAAGCATTGGTGCTGAAGCCTAGCCGGACGTGTACTCTAGCACAGCCTGATGCTCATTCTGGATGCTTCTCCAAATCCTAAGTTGCTCATGGACACACTTTCTTATTTTTGGAGCTATTTTCCTTTTTTGTTCTTTACAGATAAACAAAGAAACATGCAGGATTCAAATTGAAATAACTTGATAAATCTAGGCTGATTTCTCAGATATCTCTGCCCATTACTTTCCTTTTTCAGTAGTGCTGAGATGACTCAAATAAGAATGGAGCCCTGCTGTCCTAGATGTGAATCAAATCCTTAAAAATGCCATTTCCAGCCTCAGGAACTTGTTAGTTGAAGGCTTGATCTGTAGTGAAGAACTGGTGAAAACAGTTTCATTAGACTACCTGCGTGCCTGCAGGGTAACAGTGCTATTAGTTGTGTGCTTAAGGTTAAATGTGCATAAATTTAAGATCTGGGCCTAAGAAAGTAAGTGATTTGAAAATAAGGAGAAGAGTGATACAATTAAACCTGAATGTTAAAGGTAATCTGAAAACATGTCCACATAACTTTTACATTCTTTACATTGCTATTATACAGTTGTTTAAAAATTGAAAGTAGAAGCAGATACCAGTTCGCTTAAGTATGAAAAGTATTTAGATAAAAGATAAGTTAGTTGCTGAGGTAAAAATCAAATACTGGTATGTGGATTTTTAAATTTTAAGTAAGAAGTACATTAGCTTCTAAAGAAGCAATAGAATGCAATTTGCTGCAAGAGTGATTGCATTATGCATAACATAACCAAGCTGCTTTCTGACCATCTCTAGAAAAATGCACTTGAAAGCAGATTGGACCAAAACATTGTTTTGTTAGTGCTTGGGTGTCCTCCCTCTCTTTTTTTTTGTAGGGCACTATACATGCTGTGTATCTGAGCTAGCATGGAATCCATAACTTAGAGGATTTTAGAGGGATAGCTATGTTTTAAGCCGAGGTTAAAAAACTTTCAGAGAAAGCACTGTTTGTGGTCAAGGGGTACTTACAAACTTATGTCACTTTGCCCCTGGAATAACTCCACTGAACTCAAGTTGCAAAGCTGCAGATTTACACAAATGTAAGTGAGCTCAGAAACTAGGCATTTGTCTATTATCATTATCTGATCTTAGAAAGATAAACAGTTACATTACAAAGAGGCCACGGCAGGTCAGGATTGCAGAAAGCTTAATTTATTCAACTCAAAAAGCAAGTACTAGCCACTTAAAAAGCCATGTGATTAAGATGACTCACTCTTGGCAGCAACACACTACACTAGAAAGGAAAATCATCTTGATTCCAGTGCTAAAATACTAAACAGAAGTTCATATATACCATCAAGTAATGAAGAGGACTTAGGTGCATAGGTTCAACTGAATTGAAAATTTGGCTGTACCTTTATGCTTGCTTTGAAATGATCTGGGAGAATGTTAGCAAAGTTTGCTATATTGCATCATAAATTGCATTTTTGCATGACAAATCATGTGTCCTTGCATGTGCTTTTTTATGCAAAGTCATTCCATCCTAGTGTGTTATGATTTAAGTGAAGCACTACACAACTTTATAAATGGAAACTTGTTCTAAGAAGAAGAAAAAGACACAACTCCATGACCTTAATTTTACAGGACAACAACCTTCTTGGTCATACGCTAACAGGTAATGGAGATGCTGAAGAGCATGTGGAGGGCTTGATAGAACTTTGGGCCAGTTAAGAGTGTGGAGGAGTGATGGAGTTTCTTCCGTAAGTGGTGGAATCCTTAGTAATTACGATTACATGGCATTCTTCTAGAGAAGCTGGCGGCTCACGGCCTAGACATGTACACTCTNAAATAAATTTAAGATGTGCAAAGCAGGGTCTTGTCACTCTTATGCTGAAGGTAGCCGATATTTAGGCGGGATTTCCAAGCAGTCATGATGCCAAGGCTTGTTGGCTATAATTTGCAGCTATATTAAGTCAGCCATTTCTGACTAGTTTAAATGCTATATCTTCTTCTGAGGGTATGAGAAAGCTCTCACTGGTTCCACCACTGCAGAACCAATCCTTATTTTTCTAAATTTTGGGCTTGATGCTGGGAGTTGCTGAACACCTTCAAGAGTGACTTCCCTCTAAGTCAGAGAGAAGTGCAGTACCTCAGCCTGAGAGAACATGCTCTGCACAGACTAAGCCCTTCTCATCCCTAGACAGCTAACGTAGCTACCTTCCAAAGATCAGGACCCATGGCTCACGCAGCTTGTGCAGCTTATGCAGCTCAGCACATAAAGCTGTACAAGTGTGTAGCACAAAGCTCTGCGTCAGCTGCTGTGCCTGAAGTGGTGTGCAGTGTGAATAGGGGCTGTGTGAAGAGGGTCCCTGTGTGTCCTCATTGTGGTCCTGGGAGACTGCAAGCAGATGGAGAGGAGAGTGAGCAGATTTTTCCTCCTGGCAGAAGTAAGATGTTCTAGTACGTGTGGTCTTGTAGAGAATGATAGTTCAACATCATTATGCAAGGCCCTTGATCGGAATTGTACTTCATATGGCTGCCATGAAAACATAAACTCTTTGTTTCCATAGAGTTTTGCTAACCCCCTTTTGCAGACATATACACACACAAAAATTCATTGTGGAGTGAATACAGGTAATATTTTTTGATACATTGTTTGCATTAACTTCCAAATCAAGGCACTCATTATGCATTGTGCTGAAAATATTTGCTGCTTCATTACTGCAATTCACTATGGTTCACCGAACTGTTTTCACAAAATGGAGCTAATGGAGCACTTACAACTTTCTGCTGAAGTTTAGTCATTTGTGTGCTTTACTGCACAGATAACCCCATACACTGAAATCAAGCCTGTGTTTAAAGAAAGATAGTCACCATGTGTCTCATTATGGTCTTAATAGAAGAGGTCCCTGGTAGGAAGTAGGTTTAGCTCCAAAAGATGGCACGTACAGGTTGTTGGAATATTCTCTGGATTTTAAGTATTTGTGATCACACCCTTGTTTTTTTTTATAAAGATGTGTAATGTCACAAAATATAAACTGGCCATTCCATTGTACAAAAGAGAGTATCTTTCTTTATCTTGGACCTGTCATGCTTTGTATGGTACTGCAATACTGAGGTATTTTCCAGGTAAAACCTCAGTGAAGAGACTTACCCATGCTGCATTCCATCTGGCCTACCTATAAATTTATATGAATGTGGGATTATTCATCTGATAAATAGGCTAACTCCTTACAATTTATCTGGTGACTTTGATCATGGTAATGCACAGTTCCCACTAATTTATCACCTGTGAGATTTATTCCAACTTTTGAACCTCTAAAAACAATAGATGATTGGGTGGAAAAAAGAGCATGACAAAGAAATGTTTCCTTCTCTTTTTCAAAATACATAGTTATGTAGTTTTTTTCTCCAAAATAATCTCTATTCATGAGCAATTATTAATGTAATTTAATCCAGTATTTGTTCTAGCCTTGGAATTTTATGGAGAAATGTGCTTTAAAACTGCAATGTTTAGTATGTTTGAGAACCATAATGTTTTAAAAGACTTAAACCCCAAATGCTTTTTTTTTTTTTTAAGAAAAGCTAGCTTATATAATTTATTGATGGCTTTCTGATTCCTCTGTAGCACAATAATTTGGATACATCATATGTAAGAAAAAATGCTGTAAGCAGTGAAAAATACTGCAGATCCTGTACAATATTGTCATCTTTTAGTGTTCATGATTTTTATTTTTCTACCTATAGCGTGTGTAGTGTATAGAAGTGAGATGACATGGTATAGACACTATGAGAAATTGCATAACACCTCATTCAGTGGTTTTATTAATATTTGGTAGTATTCTTAATTCCTTTTTTTGACAGAAATTACTGATAATATAACCATATATGTGATAGAATAATAACTGAGCTTGCCTTTAAAATACTAGGATTGGCTATTTGGGACTCAACTGTATTCCATGATTTCTTCCTATTGTTTTCTTGTGTTGAGATCAATCAACACAGTTCTGAATTGGGATGTTATCTACCTCTTACTTGTGATTTTGGCTCATGTTAGTAAATCAGCCCTTCTACACACCACCTGAGAAAGCCTGTGTACAGCCTACTGGGGAAAGAGTTTATGTGGTACAAATGTGATGTGATAAACCTACTTTTTTTATTTACAGAATTTGATTCTTAACATCTCCAGGAGAAGGACAAATGATAGCAACAGAAGCTGATTAAAAGTGCCCAAAAATATATTCTTTCACAAGTGAAAGGCATTGGTAAAATGAATGCCTCAAACACTTGGAAACACCTGAAATCAGCATTTCTCTGCAACAGATTGAAGTAGTGCTTGGTGACAGTCTTCTGTGAGTAAATATTCATTAGCACAAGGTGACAGAAAACAGATGCCCTGTGCAGATACAGAAAGCTAAGTAACAATGCCATGCGCAGACTTTAGTCATAAAGGAAAATGTTACTGACAAATAGAGGGCAGAAAAAATTCTGCACATGATCTGTGTTTTCTGTGACTCGGTGGGATGAGAAGTCTCATTACAGTCAAGTGGGAGATGGGGAGTGATGCTCCATGGCAGTGAACAGAGTTCCTTCCTGTGTAGAGCTGCTGGTGTTTTTCACCTTGCAGATTCTCTAAAAAGTACTCTGCTAGATGTGCCTTTTATTCTCAACCTTAACCTGTTGAGAATAGGCTTGGTTTTCAGTTAGAAATAATGTATGAGTCCTCAGGTTGAAAACCACTGACCATGGCCCGTCTTTTCAAATGTGGCCAGTAAACTCAGATGAACAGCTGTGTTCCTGGGGGTTAACCTGGCTGATGCCTAAATGTGCACAGTGCTTAACATCTCTAAAACTCACTCCTGGTTTATCTCATGCTGAGCTTCTAAACATGGAGTCAAACAGAATGAATACCTGAAACTGAAATATTGGCTGTGAGTACATTTTTATGGACAGATACAAAAAGTGAATACATTTGCTCTGACTGCACTTAAAGTTGCCTGGAAATGGGCCAGCTTTGGCATGCAGATCATATAGCTTCATTACCAGGCTCTGAGCCTGCATTAATAAGCTGCGCTGAGCAAGCTCATGTGTCTCTGCACCTGTCTTCAGAGCTACTTCAGGAGACAGAAATAAAGATATGTCCTTTGGGGAAAGCTGAACACTTCCTTTGTGATAATTGCAAATGTTTCCTTTTAAATCTACCCTAATAATTCTCAGAGGTTTTCAAATTGATGAACTCAGGTAGAGAATTGAGCTTGTGTAAGAAGAATTTACCCTGGAAAATGAAGTCCAGCTCATTTATTTATATTGCAAAGCTCCTTGCCTCACGCTGTATCAACTTCATCTCTTTTAATCCTATCACCCTTAAATGTTTGGGTATTTTGGGATACAAAGGCCCCAAAGTCATACATTTACTTAAAATATTTTCTGTTTGATGACACTACAGTCAGTGAAAAGACAAAAAAGCCACTTTTACCGTAAACCTTTTGCTTTTCATTTAACACTCAGCTCACATAATGAGAATGGAATAGCCTTGTACTTTCTACTGCTGGTCATTCATATACTGATACTTTAAAAATAACAGGAGTTTTAGTTTCTTTGAAGTTTTCAAGATTAGACCTACTACAAATGGAAATATTTCAGTTGCAAGCAAAACTTGTTCAGATTTGAAATAAATTTGACTAGCCTTATTTATAGCAATTAAATATTTTGTAAACATAGGCTTGATTTGGAATGATGAAACTCAACTAATCCAAAATTTTGCTTTTTCAGTATTTGCGACTATTGCCAGCAGTCAGGAGTTGAAATTGAAATAATTAGTATTACATCACGGTTGTGGTGTCTTTTGTAATGCATGCTGATGTGCTTTCTAAAATGAACATCATAAGTGTGTATTTTCTGTTCTCTTTACTAAGGCTCTTTATAAACTCAAATAAAATCTAGAGTACATCTGAATCATGCTTTGGTTCTACCTGCTATTCATGAACAAAAAAAAGTTGTCATGGAAACTTGAATTGGGAGATGCAAGACAATAATTTGATTCAAATAATTTATTCAATGATATGTTCTCTTTCTATTAGTTAATTGTGAAGGATTTGTGGTTATTTGTCTGTTATTTGAAATAAGTTGCTAAGCAATTTCTATTAATATAATTTCTGAGTACTTCTTTGCATGTATTTAATATATGACATTGAAAGGCTTATTAGTTTTGATTGAAAAGAGCAGTACATCAGGTATGTTTCTCTTCCCTTAAGAAATTACCTTCTTTCTTAGGTTCATGTTTTTGAATTGAATACTTCTAATTTTTGGATATTCACTTAACAGGTCCTGTTTGGAGGACATTCCCATCTACACACTCATTTATTATAATATTTGTTGAATATAAGAAGACAAAAGGAATTAAATTTGTTACCTGAGCATACTGTAATAGGATTTCTTGGAGGATTTTTTTCCCAAACTGATTAATTAGGAAGCAATTTATTTGACAATATATGACCTTAGTGTTTCAAAGAGGATCTATTCAGTGAAATGCATTTCTGTCATGAGTGGAATACTGAAAATTTGGGAAGAGTCATTAAGTTAGGATTTGTTTTTTCCATAGTCTATTTAGGAATCATAAACAATTTTTACAGCATATTTTGTTGATCAATTTCTTGTCAGATGGGTGCAAAAGTTGTTCTGGTAGATGAATAAGTAGCTGTTTTTATAAAGGCTGAAACTGAAATACAGCTGGGTATTCTTCTGTGAATTAAATGTGGACAATTCAGGCTGCTGGCTTTCTATTTCAGTTTCTCTTAAGTATCCATCTTCTTCATGATGACCATAGTCTTTTGCTTAATATTATATTTTAAAATTCTAGGGTTTTTTCTGATGGTTAGTGAGCATTAAATATACTGGACTGACAGCCATGGAAGCTAAATTCCTCTGTGAATTTTCAGTTTTAATCTAGGCTGTAGTGTTGCTCCAAGTGAATTTTTTGTAACTGAATTGTTCTCATGGTCAAGTTACATTTCAGAGTGGATTCAGCCTGTTTCTGCTCCATAGGGCTCTGCAGACACTTCTGTGTACTGACTTTTTATGTAACTTTGTGCTTCCCCNGTCATACTCCTTTTTCTCCCCCCCCACATCTACTGTTCTAAGTTCTCCGTGATGTAGGAGGTGTCTACATGAATTTTTAAAATGTTTTTCCACCAGGGTTGTTCCCTGAGTGTTGACACTAAGTGTACCCAGCCACTGATGTTAAGGATGGTGTAATTTAGTTCTGCTCTGAAGAAATGTGGCTGGCACAGTAGCTGGGTGGCTTTTGGTCACCAGTAGCCTGACTGCCCTGTCAGTAGTTTCAAAATCCTGGGAGATGGGTTGGCTTTAGTAGTTTCCATTCCTGTATAAGATATCCTGGAAAAAGGACTCATGTCCAATAGAAAGATTTTGCCAGTATAGTGTTCATGAGTTTAGCTGAACAAACAGGTTTTCCTAACAGAGATATAATTTATATGCAAATTTACAAATGTATACCAGCAAAAGCCTTCTTTTTTTTTTTTTCTTTTTTCTTTTTTCTGGATGAAGCATGTCTTTAACTTTTTTTGACACTATGACACTGACCCAACATTTCTAGATGTGTGGCTGCAGTGTGCTGTATCACACAGGACTTGAAGAGTTAAACTTTGAGAGATGGAAATGGAGATGCTGATTAATAAACAAAAGTGGTAAATGATGGAGACTGTCTTTGCTCTCCTTGATGTGCCTTTCAGTGATACAGGCTTTATCTGCATAGGTGAACAGCTGTTTGTTCACTTTTTTCTACCCCAAGATTGCGACAATTAATTCTGTAGTTTCAGTGATATCAACACGAATTGAATTTGCCTTCTTATGTAAAAATCTTGTCTGTCCTTCATTTTGTGGTTGCGCTTTCTTACAACAGCGAGATCAGGTTTGGCTTCAGAATCATATAGGTAATTGCTTATTGATTCTCTCTAATCTTTTGGTAGGTGACCTGAGAAACTATTAGTTCAATCCCTACATTATTGTAAGCTTTATCAAAATCACTGCTTGTGCCTAGATAGACTTTGAAAAAACATTGCATGAAAAAGATCTCATTCAGACAGCATTTTAGATCCTTCCTGAAAACTGTCATAGCAAACAAAGAAAATCATCTTCCTTTTTTTACACCTTATGTTTGACAGGCTTTGCTTAGCAGACAAGTAGTTTATGATTAGGAAGAGATATTGTAAAGCCAGGTAAAGAAATTATCTAAGGCCATCACTTATTTAGAAGGCTAGTAACTACATAATATTTATATGTTTAAATATGTGTACATACAACATTCTGGGAAGCTCTGTTTAGTAAGGAGAATCCAGTGCATATGTAAGAGAGGAAACAAAGACTTCATTCTCCACTGCTTCTCAGTTACTTGTAGAACCTATTTGTGGAAACCAGTGAATAACTTAAGGAAATAGCTTGAAATAAATACTTCAAGTTTGTGTACACAGGAGTACTCAGCATGTCACCAGCTCTTCTTATAAAGAAAAGAAATTTCCATATTGACCGATATGTACAGTTATCTGAGCAGAATAGAAGAAATGTTCCATGATGCATTACACTTTCAAATTGCTAGCAAAAATCAGTCTCCAATTACTAGCGGGTGTTCAGAGTAAATGAACATTTTAGAATAACAGTAGTAACAACAATATCGTCATCAAACCAGTTTAAGGTCCAATGCTTGGTTTAGTTTCTAACCCCAGACTATTTTGGAACTCTACTAAACATCGCTTTCTGCATACTGTGTTAGTGGCTGGAGACTTAAGGTTAGAAGAGCTTTTGAAATAACAGGACTTCCATGTTACATGGTTTAAGGGTTTATGATCTTAGATTCGGACATCTAGATTTATTCCCCTCATCAGACACTCTCTACAGCTATATTACATTAAACACTTGTTTAATAATTCCTTAAAGAAGTGATTATCATAGATTTTATTTCAACCGGGCTTTACACAAATATAATTTTCTGACCTGTTTAGATCCTGAGTGCCTATAGAGACAAATATTAAGTAATAGCAGCACTGTGAGTAAGATGGGCACTGTATATGAAAGATGGGCTGCATTAGCAAGTGATTACTCCTGTCTGTTCATGCACTTGTGAGGCCACATCTGGAGTACTGCATCCATTTTTGGGACCTCAATACAGGAGAGATACTGCCAAGTTCGAGAGAGGTCAGCAGGAGGTCACTAAGATGCCTGGAGCACATAACATATTCCATGACTGAGGGAGACGGGTTTGTTTGGCTTAGTTTTCAGAAAACTAAGGAGGGATCTTGTTGCAGTCTTCAGCTGCAAAATGAGGGCTGTTGAGAAGATGAAACCATACTCCTCTCAGGGGTGTGTGCTTGAAGGACAAAAGACAACAGTCCCAACTTGCAGCAAAAGAGATTCTAACTGGATTTCTAAGGGAAAAGACCTGTCCACCCTGGGAGTGATTAAACACTGGCACAGGTGGCCCAGGAAGATGTGCAATGTTCATCCCTGGAGATTCTGTCCTGACCAACGTACTCCAACTTGGAAGCTAGCCCTACTTTGGATAAAGTTTGTACCAGATGACATCCAGGGACAATTTAAAGTAATTTGACGTGAATAAAGAGTAAATGTGAACAAGACGAGGAGACAGACAAATCCAAAAATTCCCTGTGAAATTTCCCTAAGCACTACATACTTTCTATGGGCTTTGTTTTTTCAAAATCTTTTTCTTGCATTTATTAAGTGGTAAAACTCAAGTGATGAAAGTGGTATTTTGGACGAAGCTTAATTCCAGCTGTAATAGATCTTTTTGAAGAAAAGCTTTGCATTTTGAGATTTTAAGTCTCTTTTTCTTTTTTTTTTTTTTTAAAGTAGATAGTAGGATTTATTGAAGTAGAACTTTAAGTACATTGGTGTAACATTTTCTTGTCTTGTTATTTATGGCATCTCTTTCTTGCACTTCAGACCATCCATTGCAATTAGCACACCATCTGAGTCTTGGAACATTAGTGATAAACAATTAAACTTATTAGCTAACTAGCATTAAAAATAGACTTTATTCTCTATCTTTATCAGTCAATAACACCTGTGATGAAACCCGAGTTCCAATTCCCCCTTTAAATGGACAAACCATGAAATTACCCAGAAGAATAAAATACAGGAAGTCTATCATGAAAAATAAAAAATGTAAAATGTAAGACTAGTGTGCTCCATGCACTATCCATAGTAATTATATCCTTGGCTCTCCCCTTCTATAAGAAAGGAAGAGACTCTTTAACACACGGTTTTGCTGACACTTATTTGGTAGAAAAGCTCTCTTCTCTTCTGTAAGCATCCCACTTCAGTGAGCTCTAAAGATGTGGCCAACCCACTGTGGGCAGAGAAAAGAATGACAGATAGAGAGGAATCAAAGGATCATTTTGATAATGAGAATTATATTTAGTTTTAAACAAAGATGTTTAGTATGATATAGGTCATATACAAGTCAGCAATGGACAGTTTAGAAAGCTAAGACAACTTTCAAGTTTTTTCTGTACAACTCTCTTAATTATGCTTGATTTATTTTTCCTTTGAATCTGGACCCTGGCTTTATTTACACAGGCTCATGGGGAGTTGTATTGAAAAGAGAAGGCTTTTGGTCTTTCGAGTAGGCTATAAAACATGGTCTTTCTTGCCCATTTTTTCCCTGCTTTTCTTTTAGGAAAAGCTTCCAGCTGTCTCCAAGTAATGATTACATGTTGGTTATAGTAACAAAGAGGGAAAAGTCAGATAACTGGAGCAAAGGTATAATTGGGGTCAAGTTACTGAATACCACCCATCCTCCTCAGAGATGGGGAAAAAAGAGGCAGAGAATGGGAGAAAAGAAAAATATCTCACTGAAAATGTTCCATGGGCAACTATGGTATTTTTTTCACCTGTTTCCAGATCTAGACCCTACAATTACCTAACAATTAAATAATTTAACAATTATTTAAATAACAAATTATGTAAAGCTTAATTAACCAAATACACCCATCAGAAACATGAACAAATGTAGAACAGCAGAGAATAGATCTACCCACACAAATTCTCCTTCTTCCTAAAAGACATAAGCAGATAATTACCTTCCTTTTGGTCCAAGTACCTAGAAAATATTTGGGGCTTTTTAGAATATTCCAGTGGGAGGAGAGAGTGTACGTAGAGCTGAGTAGTTTATGTTGATTTGTTTGTTTGCAATGACACAGAAAATTTGAGTAGAAGAGGAATCCAGTCATTTCCTCTTGACAGTCTTTTAGTTTGGGACCAAGCCTGTCTTTATACTTTTTTCTGGGCCCTAAGCAAATCTAATTTTTTTTTGTCTTCTATTATTATCTCTCTCCTTTTCTACCTGAACTTCCCAGCATCCATTCACGCTTCAAATAAAAACATATCAAGTCCCTTTTACCTATAGCAACAGGATTCTTTTGCCTTTGTTTTCAGCAGGAAAATGTACTTAACGTTTGCTACACCTATCTTCAGTGAAGGGTAATTGTTGAATTTCCCAGGTTCAACAAGATTTAATTCAGAGTCAAACAATACCCATTGCAGTTTTAGTTGAAAGATGAAGATGTCCTGGAGCTTAGACCCTAGAAGAAAACATCTGTCACCATTCCCTTTCTTTTCTTTTTCAGGGCTCCAGGTGGAGCAGCACCTTTGGCAGAAGCAGTAACAATATCTCATGAGAAAAGAGTCATTTTTCCAAATAGGCAGCTCTCACGCTATTCAGGTCAGAGATTATGCTGTTAAATGTCATCTAGAATCCAACAGATGACTAAAGTCAAATAATGCCAGTCCCATGCACTTTCAGGAAGTGATAGTGATTAAAAAGCAAATCCATTGTCACTTTTTCAAGTTTGGAAGAGGAAACATCAAACCACACTGCAGCACAATAAGGTAAGTAAGAGTAAGGTGTGGAAAACAAGACAGGTCTAAACTCAAAATCTATCTTCTATGCCCAGGACCAGACATCTACGGGAAGGAGCTGTCTTAGCCACTGAAGTAATAAGATTATCTTAACCAACTTGGAAACTAGCAAAGGCTTTGTAAACAAGATAAAGAAGCATAAAAATAATTTGTTAATATGTGATAACGTATTATTACTAAGTGGGAGTAGAGGTCAAATGAACAGTTGACTTTTTTGGACAATCATAGTTTTCAATAGGGGGCTGAAGCGGTGGGATTAAGTCCCAGTGCTGAAGGCGTACTGCCCTCAGCTGTTTCCCAGCCCCCTCCTGGAGATCACCACCTTTATGGCAAAGAACATCTGGATGATGACCAGTAAAGCCACTGGGGCCACTGCTGTTTCCAGCCCATTGTAGCAGCAGTATAAAACTTGGTCCAGGTTCAACTAGTATTCCAATTTGTGAGCTGAGCTGATCTGGGAGCTGTTTCACCTAGAGTTCAGATGTCACTGTTGCATGTTGGTGACCTCCAAGAGAGTAAGGCATACAATTGGAAACCAAAACTGCTGTAGCCACCTAACAGCATCATCCTCTCTTCAAGAGTCAACACCACAAAGTTGTTATGCCAAAACTGTTCATTCTGTGGGCTGAAGAGAATGGTATCAGGTTTGGAGACAGTGCAGAATTCCTGTTCAAGCAGCTGCATTTGGTCTTAAAATCCTTACCCACATCAGACGGAGGATAGCTGAGCAGATAGAGGAGGATGAAGCAGGGTTGCAGTGGAATAATAGCTCCCAGCAACACTGAGTTTAACTGTCAAAAAGCCATGCAAATTCTATGAAATATTTGGGAAGATGAAATAGATGCCTGCCAAGACATAACCTGTCAAGAAGCCTAAGGCCTGGAGAACTCAAATTATTTGTTTTTACAAACCTGCATAGTCACTAGATAGGTTTCTGTGAATTGCCCCAAAGCTGGAAATAAATGACATTTTCATTACCTTCACCCATATGGAAACCTTCTATATCATGAGAAATGTTCTTTTAGAATGCTGCACTGATGGGACCAAGATTAAAAATGTGTTTTAAATCAAATGGAAGAGAGAGCAAAAAGAGTGAAATACAGACTGTAAAGAAAGCAGATGGCATCTGATATGATCTAGTTCAAACTTGTAGTTGCTTCACCTCTGTTCCCAGTTTTAGCAAAGGCCTTCAGGACTAATACCAACCCAAAGGCTGACATATTTTTATTGTCTTAATAATCTCTCTAAATGATGGTTGAGACCCTCAGCATATATAAACAAAAATGTTTACAGTGTGTTCATGCCTGTGGGCATAAGTACAGGTATCTAATCATTATTTTTGCACATCTTTGGTAACTGTGAGTGAAAACTGGCTAAAACCACTGCTGTTTTGTTGATGTTGTGTTTGGTTTTGTTTTGGTTTGTTTTGGTTTTGCTTTGTGGGGGGGTTTTTTGTTGTTGTTGCTGTTGGTTTTGGTTTGTTTGTTTGTTTTTGGTTTTGTTTTTGTTTTTGTTTTTTAAGATGCTTGCTGTTTCAACAGTCAGATTTCAGTCTATGTACAGTAATAATACCACAGCAAATCCAGACTGTAGGTTTGTGTTCAGTGTACTGGAAACAGAAGACAAGAGCATACATATTGGATAGATGTGCTTAATTATGTGTACATTTCTTCCAGGTATTTTAAGGGCATATGTACATGTCTGCCTGCAAACCAGATGTTGCAATACTCCAAGATGGATCAAACAATAGGAATATGTCTATCTGAGCTCTTATTCAGGTTCCCTTTCCGTCTTAACTGGGCTAGATGCAGTGGCTTCCACCAGAAGTCTTGTAAGAGACTGTGCTGTACCCCAGCTGCAGGGTCCCTCATATTCACATCAGGTCAAGTCAATGGTCTGACTGTGAACTGCTGCTGAAGGGGGACACACTTTCTTGCCACTACTGCTTGGTAGGCGATAGATAAGCTGAGAGTGATGACTCTTTAATCTGTGACATATGTCATCTAACTTTGACAATAACCATGAGTCAGAGTATTCAGCAGAGCACAGGCACAGCACAGCATCAGTGTGTTCCTATGGCTTCTGGAGAGGACCTGCCTTACGGCTTGCCAAGTGTCGTGGTTTAACCCCAGCCAGCAAAAATAAACACCACACAGCTGCTCTCTCACTCCCCCCCTCTGGTGGGATGGGGGAGAGAATTGGGCGGGTACAAGTAGGAAAACTCCCGGGTTGAGATAAGAACAGTTTAATAATTGAAATAAAACAAAGTAGAACAGCAATAATAACAGATGAGAACAACAACAATAACAGAATATACAAAGCAGACGATGCACAATGCAATTGCTCACCGACCACCGACCGCGTGTCCCGAACCAGGGTGCGAGCCCCACCCCCCCACCTGGTTTTTATACTGAGCATGATGTCACATGGTATAGAACACCCCGTTGGCCAGCTGGGTCCACCACCCTGGCTTGTGCTCCCCCTGCCCTGGTGCAGGCACCACCCAGCAACAGCAAAAGCATCAATGGGCCGTTAACGCTCCTTTCACACCGAAACACAGCACAGCACACCCCCAAGCTATGGGGAAGAAAGTTAACCTTGTCCCAGCCAGAACCAGGACAATATCCACCCCTTATTCTATACCATCTACATCATGCCCAGGTCTCACATTTCCTAATACATTCCAGTTAGTCATCACTACTTTTCCTGCCCTTTGGTGTAGACACACACCAAGGTATTATTCCCGTAGTCCATGGGCCATCCCTCTGGAATGTCCGTTAAGTTCATTTAGTCCAGGACTTCGGGTTCCATCTGGCATAATGGTCTTCCAAGGCAGAAGAGATGGTGTGTGGTGTTGGACAGTTGCATGCTGAAACCAGTTCTAGACACTCGTCCGGTTCTGTCATCATTGCACCTTGCTCAGTTTCACTGGA